>CAKJTV020000350.1:0-42530 GCA_917862395.2 Heliconius sara
AGCCATGTAGGGGTTTGAAATTTCTCAATGATTGGGATTTGTAGAGCAATATATAATCTATATTATAGCCCTAATTTTTTACTGAATCGATATTTATGTGGGTAAAAAACTACTTTTGCAGTATGCTTTATATATTATATTAATTAAAAATATTTCTTACCTTACTTTAAATTACGATTTATTTAATGTAAAAAACAAACTTTAAAGAAACTATTTCAAGGTTTTGTACCTCAAAAGCAAAAA
Source organism: Heliconius sara (assembly GCA_917862395.2). Classification (NCBI taxonomy): domain Eukaryota; kingdom Metazoa; phylum Arthropoda; class Insecta; order Lepidoptera; family Nymphalidae; genus Heliconius; species Heliconius sara. Next base: position 244 of record CAKJTV020000350.1, read on the forward strand.
AATTGTAAAACCCTTAAAAATACATTTTTTGTCCGTCTGTCAAGACCACTTATACTTAAGATTGTGTTCAGATTATCAATTGTTAAAATTAATATCAGCATATTCAAGTTAAACAGTTCTTTGGAGCACAGAAACTAAACATCTATACGAAACGACTCACATAATGAAGCATTATCTATCGCTTTTGACTTCACTTTTGTGTAAATTTACAGCGTAATCAAACGTATAGGGGTACTTTCTTGAGACTACAGTGTAATGGAATTTAGACAAGTAAGATCTTATCAGTAAATTAAAGAAATTCATACTAAAGGTAAAAAAATATAAGAATTTGTTATCAGCTAATTTTCATACAATAAGTGTATATACCCGCAAACTTAAGTTTGTTAACTTTATTCGTCGCAATCATTAAAACCTATAAGGTATTTCCAATCACAATATTACCATTTCAGAGTACAGAATTTGTCATTTTTTATATGTTGCTATGTCATTTAATTCTAATATAATATATGTTAAATATACTGTAAAAGTATCGTAAATTTAATATAATGTTTTGTCATGCATATTGGCATTTTGATAGTAAAACATAGGTAAATGAACTCCAATCGTATAAATATAGTTTATAATTTGTTACCATCTAATATATATTATATTAATTATAATATATCGACAGATTTCTTTTATTGTCAAGCAATGAATATAACCTATATAATCATTTTTATAAATTGTAAATACGTATTTTCTTTCACGTACTTTCAGTTATTCTATAATATATTATGTTATACTATATAACAAATTATACAATTATATTAATACATATTTTCTTTTACAGTAAATATGTAGATGAATGGACGCGTAATAAGACTGAACTAAAGTATTATTTTAAGACGGTATTTCACGTAAACTAGAAATTACATAATATTATAAAAATTATTTGATACTATTGGTTCTATAAATTATTATTTATAATTGCATAAAATTTTATTATAAATAATAATTTGATGAACATAAATATTACATTATGCACCACCATTTTTTATTTATGGTTAAGGCATGTTGACGTAATCGGGACAATATTGTCATTTCTTCATTCTTTGTGTCTATTAGGCAAGAATCGATGTCCGAGTTTCGGCCGCTGCAACACACATTGGTCTCCAAATCTGCAGAAAGTGGGTAAGGAGTGTTTTAACACAGGCTTCCTCTGCTACCTTCCCCTGCTACCTATAGTAATATGTATTACTTTGTTCCATCATGTTGACACTTACCATCCTGTATATAAAATAGAATATAAAATAATATTAAATTAGTGTTGAATATCAGCCAGAATCGCTACAAAGGAACCTTTTAAAAACTAACATAACTACTTTATATACTCGGTCATTATCGTTACTAAGAGATTGCACCTTATTCCACGAAATAGTAATGATAAACTCCATGTTAAATCAGTTTTAAAGGGAATTTACTGGATCTTTGATATTTAATATTCTAGTCCTCCAAAGTAAGTCTCTTTAGTATAAGTGAAAGTACCAATAAGAGCTGTAGATTAACTATCATGTTTCCATTTCTTATGAAGTGTGGGGCTTAGAAATCGCCTTTTTGTGGGTTCGCATCCCGCGACTCGAGAAAGGAAATATTTAATGATTCATTCTTCGCTCTGGTAGAGAGGCACACTTGGGGCGTTGATTTTTCCCTGTCAAAAGGCTGTGTGCTGCTGCTCCTTTTTCTGCCTGATTTGAGACGTTTGCGTTTTCGAGTGGCGAAACTCAACGTCGCACTTTGTCTTCATAAATTTATATGAGCGATTTAAAAGCATGCATTTATGTAAGAAAATATTGCAACGCAATATTAAACATATTGTTGTCGGATTGTATGAAATTTACACATTTGTTCGAATCGGATGACAATATAATAAGTTAATAGCACAGCGAGATTTAACTATTATGTCAATGAAACTAGGATATGTAGCCTTGTCTATTTAAATAATACTGAGGTGGAGACCTGGTGACCTATAAAAACCTACTACCTTGCGTTCCTATCATAGGTACCAGCAACCCCACAACATGTCAATGTGTCAATGGTTTCACGTATTGTATCTGCATAATGTTGTGATTGTAGTAAATATTTATATAACAAAGAAAAGATGCATTAAGTGTGTTTTTACATTCTTGTTTACCATTGCAAGAATACAAAAACTAAAAGTCAATTTCAAAAATTAATTCGAAGAAAAGTTCGGCGTTGAGTTCCGCCAATGCCTCAAGGATTCGGCGGAAAGTACGGAATGCAAGTGTCCTTATAGAAGTTTCATAGAAAAAACTTCAAATTTTATTATTTACTAAAACAAATTCCGTGCAATATCACGTCGGCAAGATGCTAAAGATCATTTTTATTACGAGAGATGCAAGCGTTAATTAGGTCAGATCATATAATATAGAAGTAAGGTATACTGTCACCGGCTTCTTTGTTCATAGCGCCAGATTTGAACAATACATTGAGTTAAAGAGATCGTGCAGTTACAATTATATTATCTAATATTTGTTAATATTGAGGACGTTCCCGTTAAGACACTTTCGTTCCCCACTTTCCGCCGAATTCTGAAGGCATTACATATTGAGTGGTGGAACTTCACGTCGTGCTTTGCTCGTTACCAGAGCGACGAAATTAAAATATTAAATATTTAATTTCCTCAAGTGGACATCGAGCCCAATACTTCTCGCGATTACAGTCACCGAGTACAATGACCTTTAAAAACTATATGCAATTATAATTTTCTCTGAAACTCTTTTGTCAGTATTTTGGGCTGTCCAACTACTCGATTATGGTGGCACGCTTTTATTTTTAGCTGACAGGTGTTAAAAACAGATTGTTGTAGTGTAAACGTTCTTAACATGAAACAAAGTGACGATGTTATTGTTCAGTTATTGTATGTAGAGTTTTGGCTTCAAAATTAAAAAAAAAATATATATTTTTAACCGATTTCTGTAAGAAAAAAAAATCTATAAGAAAAAAGAGGTTCATTAATTCGGCTGGTTTTTTTTAAGTTTGTTACCTAAGAAGTGTTAAATTTACATTAAAAAATAATCAATTAAATTTTAAGACTGTATTTTAAGTCTGCAATTTTGTGACTGTAAATTTTGCGTCCGATTGTTATATAGGTTAAATCCTCAATCGAGAAAATTAATATGTTTATATGAATTTATATTTCGATTTCTTCGCTCTGGTGTCGAGACAAACCGAGTCCTGCCACTCAACACACAATGCGCCTAGAATTCGGCGAAAAGTGTGGGACGGAGTGTTTTAACACTAGATTCCCTCGGCCTACCTTGCTGTGTGCGGGATACAGCGTGAGGTTAATTTATGTTTTTGCATTTTAAGTTAAAATATAAGAAACACCTGCAAGAGGAAAGAAGCTATAGTTAACGATGCTGCACAACCTCATTAGTGACTTTGATTAACTTCCAGTGTACATGAGACGCTTACAGGAAGATTAACTAACATATAACTAAATAAATTATAGAAAGGAGAGTATACATTGTATGTAGAATATAAAATATTGTGATCTTTAGGGCTAATATCGGCATTTTTACGTGTATATTTTTATTTATTTAGGAAACGTATAAAAAATAAAGTAGCGGGATTTAAACTCGCGCGTCTTGAAAATTGTCCAAAAATTTCCTGAATATGTCACTGTTAAACATATACATACTACACAATACATACTTATAACAATACATATATATTTTTAGTTAATTTTGACTAGACAATATAAATTTCACCTAATATCTGATTATGTTACGAAAAATTAACTCATCGCTCTTATCACAAGACAAAGCGCGGCGTTGATTTCCAACAGTCAACTTACAATGTCTCAAAAAATCGGTGGAAAATAGGCAACAGAGTGCTTAAACATCAGGTTACCTCTACCTACCCTGCTAAATACAGCTAAAAGAAGGAAGCATTTGGCATGTAGTCAAGAAGTCTCGATAAGTACCCAAAGAAAACTTCTCAAAATTCTAACGGGGAGGGAAAAATAACGGGATTTTTTACAAATTTTATTACGTTACTCAAATTCCACCAAAGATAAATATGCCGGCGATAACCAGTTAATACAGTGAGAATGGAGTTAATTATCACTAGTTTCTATTAGTGTAGTCACTACACAAAATATCTAAATGCATATTATTATTAACAAAAACTATAGTAAGAGAAGTAATATATTTAAAAATATCATATATATTTTCTTCTGTCTGTCTGTTTGTCTGTCTGTTTTTAAATGTTACGTCTATTTCGGATCTAATCAATTTCTGTTAACCATTTTCATGACAAATTTTACTAAAACATTCATTTATAATAAAAAATACATTCACCTATTATATGCCGACTTTAAAAATAAATCTCACATATTTCACTGTAAACAACGAGCAGATGTGAATGAATAAAAAGTTGGTGTCATGCCAGAATGTATGGATCAAAGCGACGAAATGCTGCTACGGCATTTACAATATAATGTGTGTATGATATGCTTGTTACAAAAAGTTACGCAAACTCTCCCAAATGACGAGCGTGTTTTGTTCCTTTTTGTATCTATATCAATTTGGGAGTATACCATAGCGCAACACAACTGAATCTGATTTTGAATGTAATGGTTATGAGTTCGACTCCCACTCGAGTGAATGATTTACTTCCGTTTCCTCGCTTTGGTAGCAATACAAAGTACAGCGATAAGTATTTATAAATTTCTAACATCACGTCTTGTCTTGTCCAAGGAGAGAAACGTGTTGCGTTAAGTGTCGCCACTCACCACGAAGTGACTCGAAAATTGGGGAACAATTTCAATTGAAATATATGAAAAAATATTATAAATTAAATGAATTTTACCGTAGTCATCACATATTTTATGAATTTCACAATTAATCTCGCATATAGTAGGTTTGGCAGATAGAACGTAATGGTTAGCCACTCTATTCTCTACGTACCGTCCGTTTTTCAAGACCATTGCGTGCTAAACGCAAACTCAGTGTCGCGCTTATCTGTTTAACAGAGAGAGGAAATGAAAGTACATTATTTATTTCCTCAGCCGGGAACCAAACGTAAAACATCAATATCAAAATATACCCATGGTATCAAAACATATTTTCGAGTAACAAACATACGCCATTACCTCAGCTAAAAAAGTTTTATTTAAAATATTATATGTAATAATCCTAAAAATTAAAAATATTATTATGAAAAAGGCTTTATACCTCTTCAATTAATTTACGTCAACATTCACGGCATGGGAGCTTCTTTATTATTGTATGTAAAACACGCAAATATTGCGATGCTGTAAAAGACTTTATGTGTTCTCTCTGATGAAACAAAAATTACTGCATGAAAAACAGATTCGAATATGACCAAATATTTCATTACCTAGTACGAGTGCTGGGACTCAACACCGCACTTTGCGTTGGTACCAGAGTGAAGATAAAAATATTAAATGTTTCATTACCGCGACTGTGAATATTAACATGTTGACACACAAATTAGGGGACATGCATATATATTAGTAAATATAGATATATTCACATACATACGAAATATAGCAAACATGATATCAAGATTAATATGATCATCATATTGGAATATCAACTAATCCAAACAATATGCCATTAGGTCTTCTTTGGTTAGTAATTTCAAATTAAAATTTAAATTGCTATTTACACATGTATTTGTGTCACGTTGGCCGTTATTCACTTGTTTTTTTTTTTCTGCTTGCGTCCCACAGTACAAAATGGAATACTTGAAATATCGCGTTATTTACGAGTGCGAATTCCACCATGGCACCAGTGCTGCGGAAGAAGGCTACTATGAAAACGGATCCATCGTAAGCCACGTCCAAATTACCACAGTATTTAATCCACTTGAATCTCATCTCACGAATTGAGTGAAGCAAACCGGAATACGTGCGTCGAGTACTACGTTTCATTGCTTAACCGGAACAATAATTAAGAGTTCTTAAATCAAATCGTTGCCTGTGACGAAAAATGGATTCTCTACGATAATCGGAGTCGCTCATTGTATCGATTTGGCTGGACCCTGCCAGCCAAATCACGTTACAATCAAAAATTGAGCTAAAAAAGTTACTTGTAAACGTTTGGTGGAGTTAGCTTTAAATAATGATATAACCATAATTAAGAACGCCATCATATCACTTCAACCGCATGCGCTGCAGAAATAGTTAAATATACATAGGTACCTTGGACTAGGAAAACCCTGAATTTCATTAGTTCTAAAATAAAGTCCGCAACACTATTTATTATTTATATTTCATAAACAAAGCACAATAATAATTTTGTTACTAAAAATAATAAAAAATGCAAGGTTCACTGTTCTTTATTTGACAAAGATATTGAAACTCACGATCAAAAGTTATTCTCTCATTGATATTTTTTTATGAACATAAGCTTTGGTTTTTATAGGATGTTATTTGGACATATACAAAATATATAATACAAATATTAACAATATTCAAAACTCTGTTCACGGCCGCAAGCCTATGCTCGAGTCTTGCGGGAGACGCCCTTGCCGCCGGTGACATCTTCTTAGTGCTTGCAGTTTCTCAAAATTATGAAAAGCGATTGAATTTATAAGTTATATTTCAATCCGTTGGCAAATACAGCATAATAAAAGAATTATAGATGATTTGCGGGCATAGCCACGAGTGGGCCGCTAGTCAGTTATAAGTGTATAATATAGTAAAGTCGGCAATATTAAACCTAGAATGAAAAATAAATCAGCTTCACACTGTATCCCGCACACATCAGGGTGGGCAGAGGGAACTCAGTGTAACAGTAACTTAATTCTGGAGGCATTGTATTTTGAGTGGAACTCAACGTCGCCCCTCAACACCAGAGCGAAGAAATGGAAATATAAATTTAAGTAAATATTTCATATCCTCGAGTGGGGATGTAACCCACAAAAAGTCAGTTTTACACTAACACTTTGTTCCTTGTACCACTGATCTTATGTTTTTCGGTTTCTGAGCAACAAAGAGAGACGTATTAGGGGATTTGTGCTCAAGATGGCATATGAAGATAAGATGACACACTAGCAATATTGCTTTAAATAATTGCTCTAAGTGCGATCTTATGACGTTTTAGAGAGTGTCTGTAGATGTCGCTAATACTCAAATTCATTATGACGGAAAGTAAACGCACATTGGCAAGTAGTTCATATTTTCCTAATTTTAAATAGCAGAACATTTTGCTTTCGCTTTTGCTTGGAGGTGAAAATACACATAAGGTTAGTATTTTCTATTGGAAATAATTTTTAATGTAAAATAGTCTTATTAGATAACACAACTAACGCTAAAAGCGCATTCTTACCTATAAACTTTTGTCACAACTGTTACAATTAAATTCACATATCTATTGGGTAAGATGACATACAAAACGTGAGTATAAGATGGCATACTATGTCATCTTACCATTGTGAATAGAATCGATCGATTGACCAATAACCGACCATGAGTACTGAACAAATTTTAACTGGAAAGCCATTTTTGCAGCCAGAAAAGAAGTGCGTACTTCATTAACTCCTTTGCTAAAATCTGCTTCTACAGGAAAGCACGTGTGAAAAAAAAAAGTCACTGAAGAAAAAAGTGGATCACAGGTTATGACGTCTAGTCCATTTATAAATAAAATTAAGAAAAAAGAAAATCGCAGAAGCAAACTAAACAAGTAATTTTTGAAAACATTGACGTGAAGTGTAAGGCACCGCCCAAAAAATACAAAGTTAGAGGACGTTAAAAACAAAAGAAATTCCGTTGTCTCAGTTGATGTGGATCTCGAGCAAAGTAATGACGTGGATACCAAGGCCACCTCCTCTAAGAAATACATATCCACACGAGGTCCAAAGAAAACAAAGCGTGTAAATTTGGATGACGATGAAGATTTCGACGATCCTTAATAATGAAGACGCGGAAGATGATGATCCAGCATCCATCCATTTACTGCTACGAACTATTTAGTCACACTAGGCCAAAAGAACATTGGGTAAAATGCCAACTGTGTTCCAGCTGGTGCCATACTCTATGCGCGAACTTATCAAGAAACAATTTTTTTTATATGATAATATGCGCAATATGTGACGTGACTTCATTTATTTCAAATATTTGTCTTGAAAGAAATTTTATGTCATCTTAAGCACAATTCCCCTATGTCTCGTATGGTGATGGTACAGGTAGAATGAATCTTGTGGAATACTGTAACATATAAGGTATTTGTGGTGTAAAAATATATTTAATTTATAAAATTTTAATATTTAAAAAAAATCTGAATGCGGATAAATTTATGTTAAACAATAATAGTAAATGTAGGTAGGGATACCGCGTCGCGTGATTGTAACGGGCGGATAGGCGACTGTTTGTAACGATTTTGATTTCATACCAGAACTAAAATGTGTAGGTAAGTAATATATATATATATATATATATATATATATATATATATATATATATATATATATATATATATATATATATATATATATATATATATATATATATATATATATATATATATATATATATATATATATATATATAATTTGTAATATTATTAAAATTAAAGTATATAGTAAATACAATGTTATATAAATAATTATTATTTAGTTCAGTTCTTTAATTACGCGTTCCCTTAACAGGTAATATTAATGTGACGTATTATGTCGTAGGTAAAACACTCAGATATAAAATATATTTATTAAAAATAATTTAATAATTATAAGTAACCATTGTGTATTATGTAATCAATATTTTTAATATTATAAAATATCATGTTGGCTGAATAAGCGACTGTCAACATCAAAATCAAAGAAGAAGGAAAGAAAGAAATGGCGGACGCGTTTCGTGATGGATGGAGGATCAGAATGCTTAGAGAAGTTTTAATTTATAATTAATATGTATTTAATTATATTTAACATTTAAAAACAAGTGAGATTATGTCTTCAATTGTGATATATGTAAATATTTGCCGTCAATGTACAGAAATAAATATTATTTACATAGTAAATAATGAATGTTAAGTAATGAAGATTTAGCTATCGATTTATTTGAATTTCAAATAAAGCTTTCAGTACTTATTTAGAAAACGTATAAAAATTTGAACGTAGCGGGACATGAATTTGCGCCTCCTGGTACCGACCAGACTCAGAGGTGTCTTGATATCAGGGATACACAACATTATACTCCCTCAAGTTGTCAAAAGTTGAAAGTTGAAAGTCTGCCGAATTCTGGAGGCATTGTGTGTTGAGTGGCAGAACTCAACGCCGCGATTTACCACGTCACAAGAGCAAAGAAATGGAAATATTTAATTTAAGTAAATATTTCATCTCCTCGAGTGGGGATCGAACCCACAACCAGTGGGTTTTACAGCCACACTTTGTGCCGCTGCGCCACGACTGGCTTCAATAAGTAGAAGCTAGTGTAATATAAATTAATATATATATATCAATAAAGATAATATCACATATTTAATTAAACTGAAATTAGGTCACTAGCTCGTATTCCACGTACGGGATGTTTTTATACGAAACATAATTTATCTTGTTAGTTAAGTTAATGAAGATATACAATTATTGAGTATGTACATCATACGTGTTAGGTTTCGCACTTAGCGTTGCTTAACGAGGACATTTGTTACTTTTTGTTTCCTTTGCAAAGTGCATGTGTGAAAAAATATGTTTCTATAGCTACTCTCGGTATTCGGCGGAATAGGCCAGGAACCTGGGAACCTAGTCTTAAGACACTCCGTTCTTATTACTAAACTTCTGTAGTTCACTTTCCGTCGATTTTTGACGGAACTCAACGCCGTACTTTGCTTCGTTATCAAATCGAGGAAATGAAATGTTTAATATTTCAATGAGAAGCCACAACTTCTAATTATCCTTCTATCTGCAAATATTGAATACTTGTATTTGAAATGAAAGTAGAAAGAGAAGAAAATTAGAACAGTATATTAATAGAATCTGTCCATTTATCTTCCAATGTAATGAAGATACGTGAAGATTACTAAATATATTTACGTAACCTAATATCTTTCCAATATCACAGTGATTCAATCAGTGCAAATAGAAGTATTATTAAACAGTATTTACCGTATACCATTCCATTCCTATTATTTTACTTAAAAACTAAACTTAACTAAACTAGCTTCCCGCTTTCTCCCTAGCGGGGTAGTCAGAGAGGCCGGAGCGACAAACGCTACGGTTATTTTACTTATTTTGCCTATATTGTGTTTTTGATTGTATGATATTTAATTTAATTTCATTTCAATGTCAATCGGTTGTCTTGGAATAGGGGCATCATCGAGCGACTACTGTAAGCCGCCTGCACCGATCGGGGAATTACATATTTAATATTTTCATTTCCTCGCTCTGGTAACGAGCGGCGTTGATTTCCAACACTAAACAGGCAATTCCTTAAAAAATAAAGAACGGCAAATTATTAACGAGGAAGGCTTAAGACCCAGGTTCCCATATTTCTGTAAAAGAAATATTACATATCTGAGACCGTCGTAGCGCAGAGGAACAGCATCTGACTGTAAACGTAATTTCCCATTTTCTCAATTTTCGAGATATTGAGGTGCGAATCTCAACAACGTTCATTGTTTTATTTAAATACCGTGGAAAAGAAAGCTCTGTTTCATATACATAATATTCTTATTGATGTGGATATAATAAACACTTTTTTCCACTACATCAAATAAATTACATTTCAAGAAACTCTTAAAACCCCACACGTCCCCAAATCGCCTTGACGAATTGCCTTAATTATGCATGTGTCACTCAGTTCGAATCCTAAGCTTTCGTGACGAGGTAAGCTTCTTCACTGATATACGATCACTTTCAGTTTACAAATGAGTCACATTTGTTTTTGCCCTTGATATAAAAAGTGTTTGAAAGTTAGCTGTTGATTATTGTATCATTTTTTCAGTTTCATGTTTTAAAGGCAGAAAGGGCAGAGACAACCTAGTGCCAAATTAAAATACGACCTTCTTACTTTTACGCTGTATTAAGTACATAGCGGCGTTGAGATCTGCTACTCAATACGCAATGCCTCCAGAATTCAGCTGAAAGTAGGGAACGGAGTGTCTTAACACTAGGTTCCCTCTGCCTGTTATGTGCGGGATACATTGTGAAGCTGATTTATTTATTTTGATTTTAAGTACATACCATCGTAGGCAGAGGGAAATTGAGAACCTGGTGCTAAGATACTCCGTTCGTATTAAGACTCTTCTGGTTGATTTTCAAAAGTCGAGTTCGAGTCCCGCTACGTTAAATATCTTAAACGTTTTCTACATAAGTATTTTTCTTTCCTAAGTGTGGAATAACACTTTAAAAATTATAAAAAAGTCTCTTCTGTTCCATTTTTCACTAAGTTCTCGAAAAAGTGATTGATGCCTCAAATGGAATAAAACTTACTAAAAGATTTTTCAAAATTTATTTTCCTCGAGTGGGAATTGAATTTACAACCTGTCATGTTTAGCCACACCTTGTGCCCCTACTTTACGACTGCCGATAATGGCTTGATATTATTGATATATTTAAAGACAAAAATGAAAAAAATAATATAAATATAACAATATAATATACATAATATATTACAATATATACGTATATTGTATACCCATGATCGAAAGTTATGTCGAAATTCAACCAATACATAAAACATTTAACATAAAGGAAACAAAATCAATTGCTCTAATTAATTGCATTAATTAAGTATTCTGTCCACACCTTTCTTTGTACGTGACATAAGTTAAACAAGCTATGTCATACACCGTATCTAATGGAAATATGAAGTGTAAATATGTTAAATTCAATTTTATTTTAGCTTTAAGAAATTATATTCGCATCTGAATGTTGGCGCGACGGTTGTGGGTTCGACTCAATTTTAATTGCTTATAAGATCATCTGATGAAGAGGCGATGCGTGGCGTTAAGTTTCATTATTAATCATACAAAATCTCAAAAATTGGGCGGAATGTGATGAACAGAGTATTTTAACACTACGTTCTCTCTATCAGGGTACTGATATATGTAGGGTACAAAGTGAAGCCTATTATTTAATTTAAAACCTTTCAGACTTACTTATACTAAATAAATAGTTTTGCATATTTTATAAATTACTATCCAAGACATGCATTCTTTAGGTATGCACAATCTGTAACTAAACGTATACGCCATTATTTATAATTATTTGAAAGCTTGGTTCGTAAATGGAAGCTTCAAAACCACTTCAACTATTAATATTTGTTAGAGTTGAAGCTCTCTCAAGGGTAAAGCCTATCCTACAATTTCTTCAGAAACAATAAACTTTTTAGTGGATTTAAACTATTGCACATGGGAAATAACTCTGTTATTAAATAGAAAAAGGTAAAAATAAGATTAATTAAAAAAAAAAACTTTACTAAACCTCGTCTACTATTTTTAACCGAGTTCAAGAAGGTTGGTATATATGTTTTTTTTGTATGAAAACTGGTTACGCTAATATTTTTGAATTTATAACTGCCATTTGGACCTATAAACTATAAAGGTTTGGCTCAGTAGTTTTTATTTTATGAGTATTTTTGTTAACTTTGATAATGCAAATGCCACAATACTGTGTACATAATATACACCGATTACTTGGGCAGATTTGTTGATTTTGATTCTTTTTTGTCCCGTGAGAGATACTTGTCATTTAATCCCCTAAAACAATGTTTAGTTTGACCTGATAGCTTTTATAAAACTACCTGTTACAGACACTAAAATGTACTGTATGTAACTTCAAGAACTATAAAGCATAAAATAAGTTGAAAAAGATTTAATGCAGCATATGTCACAGCGCGTCGAATGTGGTTCCGATTTCCATTTGGAGAACTAAAATATTTTCATTTTCCTGCTTTTGTAATAAGAGAATGCGTGGTATTCAGCTCCGCTCCGCTCCGCTTTCAGCTACTCCTTATGCAAAAGTTGAGTGAAAAATGGAGAACGCAGTGTCTTTTAAGTATTTCTTCGGCTTTCTCTGCTTTAGTGTAAAACTAAAAATAAAAATTATTAAATATTAATATTTTTGATGTTTTTAAGGTGTCATTTCACATTTAAGAAAGAAAAAAACTTTTTTAGAAACTCATTAAAAAATTTAACGTGGCAGGACTTGACGCGGCGCTTCTTGGAATTTTTTTCAAACGCTCGACCATTAGCGATACGTTCTCATTAAGCTAGCTTGCATCAAATGGCTTAGTGGTCAGAGAGTATCAGACAGTCCCCAAGAGGCGTGGGTTCAAATCTTGCTACGTTAAAATTTATATACGTTTTCTAAAAAAGTAAAATTGCACATTCTTGTTCACAGTGTAACCAATATTTTCCTGGTGAACCTGTCAGTGGCGGACCTCTTAGTGACAGGCATATGCATGCCTATACAGCTAAGCAAAGCTATCACCTTAGTTTGGTTCTATGGAGAAACTGTATGCAAGATTGTTAATTACATACAAGGTGAGATTGTTTTTATTAGTTTCCCATTGTATCCCACGTACAGCAGGGTAGGGAGAGAAAATATAATATTGAAACACTCTATTCCCCACGGTCCGCTCGAATTTGCGTTATTCCAGCGAGCTTTGCCTCGTTACCAGAGCGAGCAAATACAACCCGTCGCGTTTACAGTCACGCGCCTGTGCCACAGCGCTATGACTTTAGAGATTTATAGATATAACTTGCGACCCGCTCGCGGCTTCGCCCGCTTTAACTACTGAATTATTCATGTAATGTACCTATGTTTGCAAAGCACTGAAGATTACTAATGTGAAAATTATTTAAACATTACCTAACCTAACCTTTCCAATTGTTTAAGAAACACACTTAAGCAAATGACACAAACAACAGAAAACTTAAACGAAAGAAATTATAAACAACAGACTACCTACTATTCTCTTAATCCTGAAAAACCTACACGAAAGACTACCTACTATTCTATTAATAAAAAAAGATGAAACTAAATAATTATATCGCGCTGAAATAACACATTAAACACTAATTATCCAATACGTAGTCGCATCTAAATCTTCGCTACTGAGGCACCATTATGGACAAACATCCCTCACAATAAAAAATATATTCAAATTACTATTTTTAGACAGAAATATGCTCACTGTATTTTATCCTTAGAAGATACGAATATGTTGTCGCTGACTTTTTTGTAGATCTTATTAAGAGGAATAATACTCTAGTATATTGTTTATTAGGGTCCAAGATGGAAGGCTTGCTCGCAGCGACCCCTGCCAGCCCTTACGAGGGCTGCAACGTTCCATCCGCCACGTGCACCCCGAGAGAGCGCACTGATAGGGCGTCCCCCCAAGGCGACGCGCACCAGTGCGTCCCCGCTGGTGTGACAAGTGGCGACGAATGCGGCGTTGGGGACCGCCACCCAACACGCCATGTCCGGAACGGCGGGAGGTGGAGGACGGAGCTACAAATAGCTACGTGGAATGTAAGAGGAGGGATGGAAGAAAAGATGAATGAATTATTAGATGTGATGGATGATAGAGATTTAGATGTCGTTTGTGTGACTGAGACCAAGCGAAAGGGCAATGATACAACTGATTTGCCGGGCAGTCGGGTCGCTTTCTGGGCTGGCGTATCAGAGAGCGAGCGGGGCTGTCAAGGTGTAGGTGTATTATTGTCCTCTCGATTGGTTAGTGCAACGGTTGAATACAAGGCGATCAACCCGAGACTGCTCTGGGTTCGCTTCAAGCTGGGGTTAACAAGAGTATTCTTGTTAGTGGCGTATGCGCCGGTATCCTCAGCTCCATTAGGCGAACTCGAGGAGTTTTGGGAGAGTGTCAGGGATGTTCTAGGTAGCGTTAGAGGGAATGAAAAATTAATAATATGTGGCGATTTGAACGGATGGGTCGGAACTGCGCGAAGCGGTTACGAGGGAGTGCTAGGTCAGTATGGTGACAAGAGAATAAATGAGGCTGGAAAGCTTATATTGGAAATTTGCAAGGAAAGGAATTTGTTTGTGGCAAACACTATGTTTGACCACAAACAAATTCACATGTATACATGGGAGCGAACGGAAGAGAAAAGTATGATTGACTTATTCCTAGTGGATCAGCGTATTCGAAGCCAAGTCATGGACACACGAGTGTTTAGGGGTTCTGATCTGGGAACAGACCACTATCTAGTAGTTGCTAGAATAAGGGGTCTGTTCACGGGCTGGCGCAACTACACGAGGTGTCCAGACTTGGAGTCGAATTATCGCATAAGAAGCTGGAAGCTTCAAGATCCACCAACTAGAAAGGAATATCAAGAAAGAGTTTCCAAAAGGCTAGACAGCAGTGAATCTGGAAATGGAAATATTGAAGTATGCTGGCAGAACCTTAGGGATTGTATGAAGGAAGCAGCGATAGAGGTATGTGGTAAAGTTAAAAGGGGCTTTAGTAAAAAGCGTGATGAATGGTGGGATGATGAAGTGCAAGATGCTGTAGAAAGAAAGAAGAAGACATGGCAGGATTATAAAGCCTGTGGCAAGGATAAAAGTATGAGAGAGATAAAAAAGAAAGAGTATAAGCTGCAAAAGCACCAGACGAAAGTACTGATAAAGATGAAGCGCGAAAAGGCAGAGAATGAAAGAGATGAGAGGTTAACGAACAACTTCAGGGAAAACACGAAGCTTTTCTGGCGAGAAGTTAGTGTTTCTCGAGGTTGCTCGCTAACTTGTAGAATGAAAGGGGTGCTTTCGAAGGACGGTGAAATTCTAACAGAAAAACCACACGTTTTGCAGCGATGGGCGGAATTTTACAAGGAGATGTATGAATGTGATGACGCCTCAGTCTCAAGTAGCAGCGAAACGCTGAGTCTTGATGTAGCTGATGGCGAAATCAGTGTAAAAGAAGTTGAGTGTGCAATACGAAGTCTGAAATGTGGTAAGTCAGCGGGAGCAGATGGAGTTACTGCCGAGATGATCAAATATGGTGGGCCACGCGTCTTGGACTTGTTCTGGTTTTTGTGCAATTTATGCTGGAAATCAGGGGAGGTCCCAGACGATTGGCGAGGTGCGGTCATCGTGCCTTTGTATAAAGGCAAAGGTTCACAGATAGACTGCGCAAACCATAGGGCTATCAGTTTGATTAGCTTAGGTAGTAAAGTTTATGCAAAAGTTTTAGCGAGAAGAATGCAAGAGAGATCCGAAAGGCTGTTATGGGAGGCCCAAGGAGGCTTTAGACCTGGAAGAGGGTGTATGGATCAGATCTTTTCCCTCCGCATGATCACGGAAAAAGTTTTGGCCGTTAACCAAAAAGTTTTCTGTGCTTTTGTGGACTTGGAAAAGGCGTTTGATAGAGTTGTCAGAGCGAAATTATGGGAGATACTACCCCGGTACAATGTGAGTGGACCCTTGTTGCAGGCTGTAAAGTCTCTTTATAGAGACCACTCAGCCTGCGTGCGAGTAGGAGCTGGCATGTCGCCCTGGTTTGACATCCGATCGGGTGTTAAACAGGGTTGCGCCATGTCAGCTTGGTTGTTCAATTTGTATTTGGATAGCTGTCTCCAAGGAATGAAACAAAGTGATATAGGAGTGAAAGTAGGTGACCTGAATGTGAATTGCCTGCTGTACGCAGATGATGCAGTGCTTATTGCATCATCAGAGTGCGAGTTGCAGGCATTGGTCACCACTCTGAAAGAAGAGTGTGAATATAATGGTCTAAGCCTCAATGCGAATAAGACAAAGGTTCTGATTTTTGAACGAGATGAAGAAAGGACGGAATGCAAGATCAGTGTAAATGATAAGATATTAGAACAGGTGAATGAAGTGGTATATTTGGGAAGTATGTTCAGTAGAGATGGAAGATACGAGATGGATGTGGAAAGGCGTATTGCTGCCGGTAACAAGGTTAACGGAGCCTTGGCTGCATTGATGAGACGGCGAAACGTCAGCACAGCTGCGCGTTTGGCCGTACACAATGCAGTTTTGATACCGACCCTGTTATACGGCAGCGAAACGTGGGTATTACAGAAGAAGAATGAAAGAAAGATGAATGCTGTGGAGATGCGATCTCTTCGTAGGATATGCGGAGTCAGCCTAGCTGATCGAATCCGCAATGAAGAGGTACACAGAATGGCAGGTACCAGCGAGGATGTCACGGTGAGAATGAAGAAGAACGTGCTCAGCTGGTTTGGGCACGTCGAACGAATGAGCGAGGAAAGAATGGCAAAAAAGATTTATGATGGAAAAGTGAGTGGTAAGAGAGGTAGGGGGAGACCTCGGTTGACCTTCGAAAACACAGTATCAAAGATACTGGAGGAAGGTCACGTAAAAAGCATGAGGGTCCCCCGGAGGGCATGTATGAAGAGGTTGATGACAGTGGACGAGGCGAAAGAGGTATGTAGAGACCGTAGCGTTTGGCGCTCCGTTCTCTCTGACTACCCCGCTAGGGATAAAGCGTGAAGTTAAGTTAAGTTAAGTTAAGTATATTGTTTTCATGTGGGACTTAACATTAAAGCAGCGCATGCGTGAAAGTGTCTCAACGGGTAGGACTATACACATTTATCATATGTAGGTCAAATTACATTAAAATGTACATATCATAAGCTATATATGAACATTCCTTGAAAAATACTCTACATAATGGTGAAAAAAACATCAAAATCCGTGGTTGGGTCAGAAAACGAAGACTTAGAAAGGCCAGACAGAGAAAAAAGCGTTTCTATTTTATAATATTTATAGATGCAGCATTCAGTTTTACTGAGTAGTACTGTACATACATTTTTTTTAATTAAAACACAAAGTAGAGAATGCAGTGCCTTGACATAAAATTCTCCCTACCTGTTTTACTTCTATAGCTGCTGGTATCCTATTTCTGTAACTGGGCAATAACACTATGATTTATTCTATACCTTAACTGGTTAAAAAGAAAGGATATATATATGGGTAGTTGCAGTGCCTAAATTAAAAATAGAGTTTTTTTCATTAAGTTTATAACATAGGGTACGGGCATCAGTAGTCAGCCCCACACCAGTAGTCAGCCTTTTCCAGCTTATAACCTATAGGAATAGCGTTCTATTGCAAATTAACCAACTAAGTAACTTTTAAAAAAAGCTTTGCCTTCTAATTGGTCGGTTCGGAACATCGCAATGACGCTATGTGGCTGAATAAAATAGTAATATGAGTTTATTTCGACATTGTCACCTGTCGAGACCAGACACGGCGCGCGCGCAAAAATTTTCTTAGTAGGAAGTGTCTAAGAAAAAGATGAAATATTGTGATTTCCTACTAACTTTAATGCCACGTTTTATAAAAATATAGTGTAATTACATTTTTCACATCAAAATCAAATAAATAATAGAACAGTTTCTTTATAGTTATTTAAATAACGAGGTGGCCGTCTACTGGGTATGCGTTTCTTGTACATAATCCAGTGTTCGGCCCTCCCCGGCTGAGTACTGGATTCTATGCTTTTTTTGATATCGAAGTCTTATTAGTATCATTTTAAAGCTGGAAATTTACCCTTTTATCTAGTATAGCCATGTCATACATAATTACATGAAAAAACCAGTAGTCGGCCGCCTAACTAGATGCGTTCGAACCACGGCTGAGTACTGGTGAGGATGGACCCAGTGCTCAGCCGTCAGTAACTTACGCTGCTTAATTTACTAATTTATTTAATTAGCACCCACCTACCGATTATTTTTTTAGTTTTTGGCATGTTTTATTTGTTTAATTTTTGTATGTCTTTTTTGAGGCCCATACAATAACCTGAATACCCTGAAGACAAGCTAGCACAAGCTTTAGACGCTATCAGAAATGGCATGCCAATTAAAGAAGCTAGTAGAACCTCAAAGGTTCCTCGATGGCTGAAAGACATTGCCACTTGTGGTTTTGGAAAGAAACCTGACAATGTATTTAATACTTGACATGATGATTGAAGACGGCAGGCCCAATCCCTTTCTAAATGGAAAACCATATTTTCAATAAGAACACCTGAAGATCTATCAAAGGCAAGAGCAATAATCACTGAAGAGAGTATTAGAAAGCGGTTTGAGAAACTTACAGATTATCTACCTAAAAATCAAGCAGTGTTAGAAAAAAAAATTAAATTAAATTAGCTTCACGCTATATCCCGCACACAGCAGGGTAGGCAGAGGGAACCTAGTGTTAAGACACTCCGTTCCCCACTTTCTGCCGAATTCTGGAGGCATTGCGTGTTGAGTGGCAGAACTCAACGCCGCGCTTAACCTCAACACCAGAGCGAAGAAATGGAAATATAAATTTAAGTAAATATTTCATCTCTTCGAGTGGGGATCGAACCCACAACCAGTCGGTTTACAGTCACACTTCGTGCCGCTGCGCCACGACTGGCCTCAGTGTTAGAAGACCATAAAATAATACTAAACGGTGACGAAACATGCTTTGCCCAAAAACTGGAAAAGATATAGCATCCCAAGAATATAAAAATGTATACCAAATAGTAAAGGGCAAAGTGCAGGAATCTGTCACCGTTTTAGCTTTTTTTTCCGCTATAGGCGATATTCCTCCTTGTGTAGTTTTCCCGTACACCAGACCCTTCAAAGATGTTATAAATAGGTTGATAGTTGGTTCCTCGGTAAATCTAACACTGGATATTTCGGACTGAAGGCCGATATTTTCTACGATTATATTTCTGAATGCCTATCCAAGTGGATAGATGAAAACAAAGTGAAAAACTAGTGCTTGTTTTTGTCGTCGGCCACAAAACTCACATGACAATGAAGCTTAGTAAAAACTGCCACGACAGTAACATAATTTTGTACGCACTTTTGCAACCAGCAGATATTAGCGTTTTTAAACCAGTAAAAATTGAATGGGCGAAAACTTTTCATTATTGGTGGTCACAGCCACAAAACGCTAAAACTATTAACAAAATCTTCTCTGTTCATTGTTGAAAAAAGTACTAAGTAAGGAATCTCTGAAAGAAGTCGTCAAAAATGGATTTCGTAAGTGTTGCCTTTTCCATTTGACCCGAGTGCAGTAGATTACTCAAAATGCGTGCAAATAACCTTAGAGAAAAAGAATGCCCAATAAACCAGCAAGATAACTTCACCGAGTACCCTCAAAAAAGAGTTTTTAACAATCCATTAAGTTATAAGACACATAGTTGTGGAAAAACCTAGGTGAAACCTTTGGAAATAAGGAAGAACTTCAGAATTTTTAAATAGTGATTTTAATGATGAATAAGTAAATTTAGTTTCTTATGATATTAGTGTACCTACTAAGGTCTTATTATTTAATTAAATTTATTAAGTTCCTAGATAATTAAGCTTTAAAATATTGATCTCCGGAGAGGCTGATTACTGGTACCAATATGGCTGAATACTGGGTTGTGACGGCTGAGTACTGGGGAAATATGCCTTATTTTGATAAATATTTTATTTTTAATACTTATTGAAAAAATATATAATATCTGTTACTTTTATAACAAAGTATAATAAATGATTAAGTGAATGAGTAAAAAAAGTTTTTGATAACTATTTTTAATAATTTTCTATACATATTTAAACTTGCGCTTTCCACTAAAAGGCTGACTACTGGTGGCTGTACCCTAAATCAAACTTATTAACGTAATTTAAAATGTGATTCTAAATACATTATTGTACAAAAACGAAAATTCATTTCAAGTTCCTCTTAAAGATAAAGTATGGAAAATGCTAAAGCGTTTCATTTTAGCGATACTCGCGACTTTGTAGCTGGAAAGTTTCGAGTACTTTTGTATCGTATATACGCTTGAGATTAAATCTGTAGGAGACATTGAAATGTTGTTATAGCATTTTATTTCATGAATACTGTCATCGCTTCATTCCATCAGATTTTGTAGAGAAACGCTATTTTTAATTTAGTAAATTTTAAATGAAGAAACACGATGTAAAATCTTTTACCGAATATTTTTTATTAAAAGACACATCGTAACAATTGATATTTAAAAAAGATGGCATATAAAAAATTTGCTCTTCCACCAGCGTTAAATTACACCATCGTTTTGCAGCGGCACAGCGTCTGATTGTAAACGTGATGATTGTGGTTTCGATTCAATTTGCGGGGGTGTACATTACAGTGGTGGTATATGTGTTCAACACCCAAAACGAGAACGAATTATCTTGCCGCTATTTCTTGATCTTTACCTACCCTGCTATATGCCGGATGCGTGAAACTAAAAAAAAAGTTAAGTGACCATATTTGTTATGATGAAATATGATTATTATATCATTCTACCAAAACATTATTATACTCATTCGAAACATTACTCAATGAATCGATTATTTGTTGATTTGATGACTTGGAAATTATTCTGGCGAGAGATCCACTGTGCCGTATTACCGATTGATAAATTAACCTATATACTCGCCTTCTCCGTATCGATAGAGGAAATGAGTTTTCAATGAATTAACAATTATAGCCTTTGTATCCTTGTATAGTGGTAAATAATTAAAGTACTTATACTCGTACATGAATTTGTAGATAAGTACTTATAGTGTGGGGTTGGGTTTTGCCATTTGAAATAAAAGAAAATAGACGAGGTATAGAAGATATGTGAAATGATATATGTTATAGGCCATGAATTAAAAAAAACCGGTTAAATGTAAATCTGACTCGCCCACTGAAACTTCCGTACCGATTTCAAAATTGTAAGTGAATAAGAAGTATAACTTATAAAAAAAAATAAGATAATTTGCCAGGCTGTTTTTGAGTTTGTCGTAACTGATATCCGAACACCTTTAAAATATTATTTAATAAATAATGCCTTGGCTCATGGTGTGTCTAGTAATTAGAATCCTTTATAGTTGTGATCGTGAATACCCAACCCAAACTCTTTTAGAGATTCAGATGTTCAGTGTTAAGAATTTTATATACTGTCATCAGAAGGTGGCGCCCTAATAATAAATTTGCCATCAAAAGGTTAGATAACTGGAAACTCGACAACATTGCGTTGTCATAACTTGAAGCTCTTCCGAAGAAAAGCTAAGAGCGCGTCCTATCTTCCTCTCTACAATTACCGCGTGCTAGTTATAAATAAGGAAGAAAGAGTAAGGTCACCGCCCCACCCCTACACCGTGAATTCCTACCAGACTGCGGCTGCAACAGACTTATTGAACTCTCCAGGACGTTTGTGTCTGATCTTTCTAAAGATACTTATGTAAGACTCTTGTATTATTTAGATTGTATTAGAATGACATTCGTGATTTTGATTGATTAATGAGATCAATATAAGTCATTGGAACGCACGCACTATCGCAAGGCGGCCGAAATGTTAAATATACGCACGGCATACACCCGGCAGTCGTGTCTCGAACAGTAGGAGGTCACTACTACATACACTAGAGTTCCAGGACATAAAATAGTATCACACACCTACTAATCGTATACCAAACCGTAGAAGTGGTATACAATATGACAACGACCCTACAGGCATGGCTTACGTATCGCGAGCGTACTACGAGACGGCGTCAGCCACGATTTAGTTAATGTCGCTATAATAGCTCGCATAAGCCCATCACATCAGCATCCACGACGTCATTTGATATTAAAAATATGTAGATTGTATTATTCATAATTAACTTTGTTATTTATGTGCATTACATGTATATTGAACTTAAACGAAACTACGTTTACAGGTGTAGCAGTCGCTGCAAGTGTATTTACACTGACTGCGATGTCTGTCGACCGGTGGCTGTCTATAGCTCCTGAACCTCGCCTGCGACCGCCAGGAAGGAGGCAGGCGTTGATGCTGCTAGCCTTGCTATGGATAGCAGCGTTACTTATATTTATACCACTTCTTATTGTAGCATCAGTGAGAAAGGAAACCGTGCCTATTATATCAAAAACGCATATGAATATATCGGTAGGTATCTTTTTTTTCTTTTGTTTTGTAGCTTCACATTTTTTCATGTGTTTTAAAAATTAAAATACATAATTTATTTATAGTCAATACACTAACTTAATATGTGTTCTCTAATACGGTACCATTATCATTAGATCTATATCGAACTATCTAATATATATATTTTTTTAAATATTACATATTATACTTTCCAGAAATGTGTGGATAAATTGAAAACTACTGAACTTATTAAGGTTAATACTTTAACTATTCTTGAAGTTGAAATGCATCACATTTAAATTTAAAATATATTTAGTTTTCATAAAAATTGTAGATAAACATATAAAATTCAGCAACATTACAAGTTTAAAAGATGATCCTACCTAAATATTGATCAATTCCAACAATATAAATACATATCAACTAATCAGTTGACACCAGTCTTGACCTGCTTTTTATTGAAGTCGGTCGGAAATGTTAGTTAGTTAGTTTAGTTCAAAAAGCTCATTCAGTTTGCTAAGCAGAAGCTAACATAAACTGCCAATTTGATAGGATCAGGGGCCTTACTCTTGAAAGTAATTTCAATCCCATTTTGACGTCCACAATTGTCCAATGCGGCGACGTTATTTTGGTACTCTTGAAACCAATATTCTCAAAGTCGGATTACTATTCTTTTGACTAATCCTAACGCCGTTATAACTGACAGTTAGTGTTGTGCACTTTATACCGATAAATCTGCGATACATAATAACCATTCATAACTCATTGAAATAATTTATTTAAATGCACATTTTTCGCGAAAACAATAATTATAAATCATATTTATTTTGTTTTACTTTAAAAACAATGAAATCTTTGAAGTCGTTCTAAAAAAATGGATATATTTTATCTGTATGTCTAATTATTTAGAATGTTTTGTCAAAAAAAAGCATTTGACATATGAATTTCTTTATTATGTTAATGCTTATGTTATCAGTTATAATAAATATATTTCTTAATCGATGTGCCTATAACTAAACGTAAAAGTAGGTTGAAATGTAAAATTAAGTAAAGTATAACAAAATAACGAAGGTTAAATGCTTTTGAAGTTCACGCGAAAACTAATGATTGTTTTTATTTGAAAGAAACATACATAAATTTTTATGTTAATGGATAACGCTTAAATGTGCATATTTAAAGAAAGAATTGTGATTAGTCTATTATGTTTATAAAAGTGATTAAAATAAAAGTATTAATAAAAAATGTTTTACTACTGAATGTCTTTTTATTATAATAAGAATATTTATATGTACCATTATCCTATTATGTATAATATAATAAAGCTTAAAGCTATACATAAGTGTCACAAATAAGTACGTAAAAGTTGGTTAATTTTTAATTTATAAGAAAGACCAAAAGACAAACTTTTTTCTTTAACTATAAAAAAAAACTAAAA
The DNA here is from genome assembly GCA_917862395.2 of Heliconius sara. NCBI lineage: Eukaryota > Metazoa > Arthropoda > Insecta > Lepidoptera > Nymphalidae > Heliconius > Heliconius sara. The sequence continues at coordinate 24,540 of CAKJTV020000350.1, forward strand.
ATAACATATAGTGTAATGGTTTTCTTGCTGTATATATAATATTTTGTTTTAAATGCCAATTATGTAATTAAACAATAATTAAAACATAAAATACAAGCGCAACACAAAACTATCTTTAAATAATTAAATCATTCTTTTTAAAATAAGTTTAATAAGATAATTTACATATTGTTACATCTGAAACATTTCTCTTTAGCATGAGATTTATATATCTAATTACAAATCAAGTTCTAAAAACACTGTATTGCACAAAGATAATACATTCAATCAAATTTGTACTTATTTAAAGTATAAAGATATTTTTGTTATTTTTTATATCAAACATTTATATATACATACATTTTTCATACATAAATACATACAAAGATATTATATATACATTTATATAGAGATACAATTATAGCCATATATACAAATACTTGATACCTAAAAAAATTTATGACATTTCCAGGAAATCTATTAAACTCTGACCAATCACTCCTACTTTTAAGCATTTTTGTAAAGTTTTGATAAATTCAAAATGATTTATTTGGAAAGCTAATATAGTTTATTTCATTATTATTTAATTTGTTTCATTAAATTAAACAATATAGTACGGTAGAATATAATTTTGTTACACATAAGTACATGTTTACTCGGTAATTGTATCAAGCAATTAAATATTAATAATATTTTATACAAGTTTATAAGAAAATTCAATGTCTTACTATATTGCTCAACTATTTTCAACTTTAAAAGTAATTTTTATTGTATAACAAACATTGTTAGACAATACCTTAATATTAAAATAAAAATATACAAATTTATTTATAAAAAGATTTATATAACTTGTGGACCTATTTTCTGTTTCTTTCCTTAATTTTGTAGCTATTATATGTTTTTACTACCTTTCAGTCAGCTGTAATGTTTGGAGACTTCTACTTCTTCTACCTCCAAGTCTTCCAACTCATTTCTAGATACTTTAACACATATATTGTCACTTGCAATATGTGTTATTTATTTACAATGCTGCACCCTGTGTTTCCATTTGTGAACATTTTTGTTTATTTAGGTTGAGCAGAAATGTGAATTTTGGCGAAATATTCTTGTAAAGTTCGTGTAAGCATCTACATCTAGAGGTCATCTCAACTATCAAACTTATCCACTTTTGGGCCAAAATATTGTCGCCTATAAAATGATAGTATAATTACTATTCTTGCTATTGTAGTTTATAAAATATTTAAGTACCAACTACTATATTGGTATATTGCTACTGAATCATATATTGGTAGTTATTTAATATGTATTTTTACAAAGCAAATGCTCATTCCAATTAAAACTTCTTCAAAAGTCCACTTTTAATATATTTAAATACATTTGAAAAATAAACACTCAGTGATTTTGTTTGGCACTTTAATCAGCCGTTACTGTTACATATCTATTTCCTTAGATTAATACTTAACTTACCTAGTATATGTAAGTTACAGTCATTAATTTTGTTTTAAATTTTTGGGCTTTATGTGACGAATTTCACTTATTTCTTCGTATTACCTCTATAACAGAATTTTTCATTACGACAGTCAGTAGTTTTCAGTTTTCTTTAAAATTCGCGAATCAACGCATGTTTCTTTGCTTTTAAGGTCTAATTTATATGTTTTCCTCAAAACACAGTACATAAGCACTAAACGTGCCATTTTTTTGCCGTTTTCACGAGAAAAATAACAAATCAATTTCTAAAAAGGTACACTTTAGCTATTGACTAAATTCCTAATTCCACTTCTAGTTTTGCTGTCATTTTAGCTGTCAAAAACGCGTCAAGAGTACCAAATATCACAATTCTAACGAATTTTACAACAATTTTTAGTTAACGCAACCGTCAACTAGCGGGCGGTAGTGGACTTAGCAATTGATTGCTTTCAAGAGTACGAAATGACATTTATTGACGATTGATCATTGAATATTGTCGTCAAGAGTAAGGCCCCAGTTCTAACAAGCTCGTAATTTTAGTGTAGTGATAGAAATTTCAATTAAATTCAAGTACAACAAGAAGAACTTGGGTAACTCGGAAACTCCTGATTAGTGCTAAAATCCGTCTAAATAGTTTTTGTAATTCTAAAATGCTAGTAAGCAGTAATTTGAAAAAAACACTATCCCAATTTAATATTCCCTGATAGTATTTACTGACGTTGGGTCTACGCAGAGAAATTTTCAGGTTTATGTAACGAAATCCTAGCTAAATGCGGTTCATTAGGTCATTATCCTTATGACATTACAATGGTGTAATTAGAAAGAATTTGACTATTAGCGAGATGGTTGTACGTTCGTATCTCTTCGGGGACTATAGGAGAAAATTATTACGTAAAAAAATAAAGTTCAGGACGTTGTGGGTAGCGGCACAGCGTCAGATTCTAAATGTAACGATTGTGGGTTCAATTCTCAAACAAAAATTAATAACCTTCATTTTCATTATCTGGTTAAATGGCAAAACGTGGCGTTGTGCTCAGTAGCTCACATACAACGGCTCGAAAATAAGTATGCGTGGTGGACTTAACATTAAGTTTCCTCTGTATAATATGAAGGATACAGTGTCAAGTTTGAAAAAGCAGACAAAAATATATTCCAATAAATATCCACATTCTTTTCTAATGATCATTAAATGTATTACAATATACACAAAAATTTAAGATAAACTACTAACTAAACTGAGTATTAATAAATAGTACCTGTCAATAGTACAAATGAAACAAGTTTCACGCTGTATCCTGCTTATACGTACGTAAAGGGAACATAGTTTTAAGACACTCCGTTCTTGACTTTCCTCGAATGGCGGAACTCAACGCTATCTATACCTTGTCTTTGGAAGCATCTGACATTTTCTTACATTTTCAAAATTATATTCCACATATGAGAAAGCAGATTTTTTTTAGTAAACGTCTTCCGGAATCTTGCATTTCTAAGAGGCGTGGGTTCAAATCTCTTCTACGTAAAAAAAATTATGCCTTATCGAAAAAAAGATCTTTTAATTTATATATCAAAATATACGTACACAAAACTGTTCTTGTTACCTACATCATTTAATTAATAAATATATTTCTATTTTAGATAGAAACAAAAGATGTACATTTCTGTACGGAGGAGTGGCCAAGTCAAGAGACGCGGAAACAGTTCGGCACATTCAGTTTCACTTTAGTTTACGCAATACCTGGTAAGTTATTCTTTTTAAATCGGCTAAGGAGTTTATGAGATATAATGTATCGGGCATATCTGTTTTTTCACTTCCAGTTAACTTCGGTATTCGGTAACTTATTTGTGTATTACTTCATCGAGACCATGGGGGTTTCCGGGCACAGTGTCTGACTAAATCGTAACGAGTGTGGTTTTGTTAATATCTTGTTAATAATGATTTTGGAGACATTCCGTATTAAGTTCTGCAACTCAACATATGTCTCGAAAATTGTACGAAAACATGGGAACGGAATTTCTTATCGGTTTTCTTGGTTACTCGGTTCTCTCTGTCTATCCTGCTATATCCTCCTGAGGCCTGGGAAAAAAAAATCTTAAAAAATTATGTAATCTATCTAAATGAATTAAATACGCTTTAAAATAATTGAAAAAAAAAATAGGATTATAAGTTATATATATAAGACATCAATCAGTTCCCAATGTCAAGACCATTTATAAAAATAAGACATTGAATTTGTAGGTAAAATATCCTAAAATAAATAAGGTTTAAATAAAATAATTTACTATAACACTGTATTTAAATTTTTATATTCATATTTTAAGCTACCTAAAACGTAGTTACTTAAAAAATCATAATCATGATGAATGAAATGAATGAATGAAGCTATTATTTATCTTATTTTAATATTTTTTGGTACTGTAAGAATATATTTTGTATTTGACAAAATAGTTGTTAACGTCTTTGTGTACTCGCTTTTCCGCACTTATTTTGTTTTTCAGAGTAATCGATAAAGTGTTTAGCTTTATGGTTGCGTGAATTTTCCGTAGGAATGGACGAATTGAAGCGAATCATTAAAAAGCCTACTCACTATAATACATTAGACGAGTATTATTTATATTTTTAAACTGTAATTATAATATTGTTAGCGTACTCGTGTAAAAAAGGGTAGATTTAGGTGAAAAAGATAATAAAAGCAGGAATTGTGTTAATCGGGGGCAATTGCTTGTTGGTAACGGCCCTTATTGGAAGGAAACTAGTGGGAAGTATTGTTAGTAGGTGATACATATCACTTATTGCAATTACGTGGTATCCCTTTCTAAATAGTTTAAAAACATATAGACGATGTATGTATTTATCGTGTGTATTAAAAACTATAACCGCTTCCGATTTCTAACAATATATATAACACAATCTAATTTTAGACAACTTCATGCGCCCCATAATTAAAAGTACGAAAATCTACTTCAAAAAAGATTCCTACTTCAACTCCTCCATTTTTTAACAAAGATATACTGTTTCCGTGCATCACTTGTTTGTTCACTTATTATTTAAAATATTTAAAAAAAATATTTAGCTGCGCCCTGGTTTCGTTGCCCCTAAAATATGCAAATTGCGTTCAACAGTTAGTTCTGTAACGAATATAAAAGAACGAATAACATCAGGTTAACTATAGAAATGTGTGTTAAAAAAATGTGAGCTAAAATGAAATATCGATATAAATAAAAATATAAATAGTGACATTGCTATAGTTTACAATCGGGCACAAAATCAACCAAAGAAATACGTTATTTCTAGATTGAGATGGATGGATGTTTTTTCCACTTTTACATCAAAACAACTCAATGGATTTAGATGATACTTACTGATTATTGCTTATACATCAGAATAACAATAAAACTACAACTTATGTAAATATTTTGTATAATTGGACAATAATGTATCAATAACTTTAAAAGAGCCAAGTATCAGGTAGGTCATCAGTTAAAATATTTTTGAAAATTTACACAAAATTAATAATGTGTTTTTATTCAATTAAATTTTTACATTTCAACGAACTAAATGGTAAATACTTCAATTAGTTGATAACGAGCAATTTGCTTTAACAAATAGCTTTCGGAGTTTTAATTGCTTTTTAAAAAAACTGATCTTGAAACCATAAAGAGGAAGAAAATTTTCTTTTAATTCTCAACTTCAGGCTATAATTTTATTGCCTCGGTGTTTTACTATTGTGTTATTGTTTCAACTCCTTGCCTTATCTCACATAGCAGAGAAGACAGAAAGTAAAGACTTAAAAACACTCCGAGCTTTCATTTTTTGCTTAAATTCGAGACACTGTGTGTTGAGCGGCAAATTTTGCTTAAAATATTTTTTTTGCTTCCACTGTATCACAAAGCAAGATACTCTGTCCCATTCAGACACTTCTGTTACCACTTTCCGCGTTACTAGAGCGAGGAAGGAAAATATAAAATTATCAATTTCCTCGAGGGCAAATCGAACCTTAAACTTATAGCGTTTACAATTGCACACTTGTGATTCTGCGCCATGACTGGCTTCACATTATTTTATTATAGTAGGTAATGGGTTTTGTTCTAGACACTGATATTAAATTACAATCTATCTACGTTATAAACTAGATTACTTTACATTACATTAGGTTCACAATGCACCATTGAAACCCATCAATATGGAAATATATTCTATTTGAAAACGCCGTAAACAACAGATGACACGTAAGTTTTATATATCAACGACGTGGTGAAGTAGAACAGGGTAGAATAAATTATTTTCATTTCCTCGTCTTGTAAAAATGTAGTGCGGAGTTAAATTTCGCCAGTTAACACACAATGTCACGAAGTCGGGATGAAAAGCGGAGATATACGTATAACGTATATATAACGTAAAGCTAAAAAAAATATCATTGTATAGAGTCGAGTTTTACGCAATCAAAGTAGAAAAACGTTCCTTCAATTATTTGAACAAATCGTTGTCCTCTATTTCTAGTAAGTCGACTTCACTGAAAACGTGATCGTCACGTCGTGTCATTGAAGGTATCAAATTTGATTTTAACGTTTATTTGAGATTGGTACATTTTTAAAATATGATTTGAGGCCAGTCGTAGCGCAGGGGTACAAAGTGCGACTGTAAACGCGACTGGCTGTGGGTTCCCCCCACTCGAGGAAATTAAGTTTTTTTAATTAAAAAATTCCAATTTATATTTCTTATTCTTCGCTCTGGTGTCGAGGCAGAGGGTGTGTTCCGCCAGTCAACACGCAATGGCTCCAGAATTCGGCGAAAAGTGGGGAACGGAGTGTCTTAGACTTAGACACTAGATTCCCTCTGCCTACTCTGCTGTGTGCAGAATACAGCGTGTAATCGGCTGTGTAGTTTTGGCATGAAAGGGTAACAAGCAAACTTATATTCACATTTATAATATAAGTATGATACAATTTAACGAAATTCGTTGCACATTGCAACTCTGAACGATGTGCTGAGTGCGAAATTAATACAAATTAAAGACACAAATTAAACAAAAAGATACTAATATATATATATATATATATATATATATATATATATATATATATATATATATATATATATATATATATATATATATATATATATATATATATAAATATTATCATTTATAATATTAAGAGCAAAAAAAAATACTGATTACTTTATACAGATTTTAGGAATTATAAATAATTATTATAATGGATTCGTGGAAATAATTAGTTTATGTTTTCGTGTAATCGTTATTATTTCAATACATACTTTAATTATGTTTTGTACAATTTAACATACTTTAAATTTAACATACTTGAGAGGCCAGTCGTGGCGCAGCGGCACAAAGTGTGACTGTAAAACTGACTGGTTGTGGGTTCGATCCCCACTCGAGGAGATGAAATATTTACTTAAATTTATATTTCCATTTCTTCGCTCTGGTGTCGAGGACAAGCGCGGCGTTGAGTTCTGCCACTTAACACGCAATGCCTCCAGAATTCGGCAGAAAGTGGGGAACGGAGTGTCTTTCACTAAGTTCCCTCTGCCTACCCTGCTGTGTGCGGGATACAGCGTGAAGCTGATTTAACATACTTTAATTATGTTTTTTAGCTGAACTAAGTGGAAACAGTGTGAAGACATTCCGTTTATTATTTTCCGTCCAATTTATGTTCCTCCAGGTGAGAATCGAATCCACAACAATCACGTGCCTGAATGCATTGCATTATTGAAAATATGAACGTGGATACGACACGGTGGCAATAAAATATGACAAAAAAATTATGAATCTATTATTAAGTTCTAATTAACAGTATATGGGCGACAACTTTACCGGTTTTTAGGTCCTTTTTATTATTTCCCTAATACCACATAGAACGTGCGTAAAAAGAGATATATAGTTAACATTTGAAGCGATGTATATATCTAGCTAATGAAGGTTACATTGAAATTGTAAACGTGATGGTTATAGGTTTGTTTCTTCCTATTAATTATTTATTTTTTCGCATGAATTTGACGAATCATGGCGTTGAGTTCCACTACTCACTATTTGGCGGTGTGCGGAGTATTTCGACACTAGGTTCCCTCTGCCTACCCAACTATACGGATACAGTATGAAGCTAAGAACACTATTATAAGCGTTATAAATATAACTGTATCACGAGTAACTGACTAAAAAATCACTCTTATACAACAAATTTAATAATTTCAGTTTTCATCGATAGTATTATAAAGTGAATGAATAAAGTTGATTGAAATAACACGGCGAGTTTTATGAAATGGTTATAAGAGTACAATGGAATAAACTCTTTTAAATATGACCTAATTAAAGCTATTGGTATAATCACGAATTATTTTACTTTGAGGCCAGTCGTGGCTCAGCGGCGCAAAGTGTTACTGTAAAACCGACTGGTTGTGGGTTCGATCCCCACTCGAGAAGATGAAATATTTACTTAAATTTATATTTACATTTCTTCGCTCTGTCTCATCTCTGTTGATCTCTGTTGAGACAAAGCGCGGCATTGAGTTCGGCCACTTAACACGCAATACCTCCTGAATTTGACAGAAAAGGACGGAGTGTTTTAACACTAGGTTCCCTCTGTCTACTCTGTTGTGTGCGGGATACAGCATGAAGCTAATGAATTACCTTATTCATGACTATTGATACGTCTTCTTTTTCTCGATTATCTTTCAATCTCAGTTCTAATAAGGCGAAACGTGTTGTTAAATTCCACTACACATCATTCAAAACTAATCCGAATCGATTGGGGAAAAGTGCACAAGCGAGTATTTTAACGGACTGACTGACATACAAACAGAAGGACGGACAGCTAAGTCTAGTAATTATAGTGTTTTGCCCTTTGGATACGGAACTCTAAAATAAACATAAAAGCCAGTAATTTTTAAGCAATACTAGTTGTAGCCCACAACTTCTTTTGGGTGGAATGCAGAACGTGATATCTGTTCTTTTCCGTTCAGTTTTATTCTGAAATGCCTTCGAGAATGAGACTTTGAACTTCGAGATCTTCTCTTAGCCTTCTACTGCAATCACGACGACGATTTTATATGACTTAACTCTGCTTATGTTTCATACAGGTAGGAAGAGACTGCGCTTCTTTTTCCTGAAAAAAATAATAAAGATTCCTCTACAGCTTAGACGTAGTATTGTTATTTTCATTTCATGATTTGTATACTATATTACGTGTGACGCAGTTATTAATAGATGCCTACAACATACATACCTACTACTACTAAACATTGCCGATTTGCCACTTTTTATTCTCAAAAACATAGAAAATGATATCTCTCAATTGAACGAGATTTTATACAATTACCAATTTTCTATAATAAACGTAAACAACGTTCAACTTCACTGCCATTATCCGACACACAGAACTAACCTATCACGTCTCGTTGACTCGATTTCGTGAATGAGGCGTGTGCGTTGTTGATTTGCCTCGTTTGCTTTGATAGGTCAGTGTCTGCGTCATCCTTAACAAATGGCGTTTAAATTTCATAATGATCATTTTATTAGTAATTTTGTTTAAAACTCTTTTTTGTTTAAATTGTATTAGGCTTTTATAGAGTAGTTAAAACTGTGCTTTCATTAAAAGTGGTGAAGATAAAAACATTCTCTATAGATTAAAATAAAAATGCGATTTTCAGAAAAAAAGGCATTTTCTTTCACACAATGACTGTTTTCTTAACGGATTTTATGTTTCCCAGGTTCAATAACCATCCTGTCATACGCGTGCATGGGCCGGACGCTGTGCTCGGTGCGGCCGCCCTTCGATATCGACGAGGGGAATGTCAGCATGCAACAGGTACAGGCCTTTGAGATTGTGTTTTTGATACTTTAACGTAAATTTTGTGAAATTGAAGTTAAAAATAAATTATTTTTCTGAAAATATTATTAAAAAAATATATACTTATTATTATACATTTTTTTTCGGTGAAACGCGCTAATCTCAGGAACTGGATATTGAGAAAGAGTTTCTAACCTGTCTCCTTGGACTGATAGGCAGAAATTTTTCAAAGCTCTTTGCTTTCAAAATTTGTGTAGCTTAAAAATTTTTAAAAGAAATCGAAACAGGCGACGTTCATTGATATTGTGATTAAAATATTGACGTTAAGTACTACTTATTATGCTGTTTAATTTTTTATAGAAATTATGATAAAAGAATAGCTTTACGCTGTCTCCTATAAAATAATTTCGAGACATTGCTTATTAAGGTACGTGTTGAAAATAATTTATTTTACCGAGTGGAAATCGAACCCACAACTTTCGCGCTTACAGTTAGATTCTGTGCACGCACGACGACCTTACTGAACTATTAAATATTTTAATAAAACAAAACGGAAGTAGTAAATGCAAGAATTCTAGCCAATGAATTTAAAAAAATATAATTAATAAATTAATAATTAAAAATCTTATTAAATTGAGTTCTCAACATGTCACATCTATGTTTTAATAAATATTGTTACGTTTAGGAATGCTTATTTATTTGTAAAAAAATATATAAACATTGCACACTTAATGTAAAATGTTTAAAAAAATTGAGAAAGATTTCTTAAAATTTAGCGAAAAGAGGAGAATGGAAGTGCTTTAATGGAAACGGAGTATCTTAACACCAGGTTCCCGTCAGCCTACCCATCTATCTGAGGGATATAGCGTGAAGCTAATTTATTTTGCATTTATTCACTTTAAAGGTAAAGGGCGTGTATCTAATCCCTACTCAGAAAAATATTGAATTGATTTTATGCTATGTTAGCTTTTACTTGTGGTATCGTTCGTGTGGACAAATAGAAATAAATAAAAATGATGTCGACACATGATATATTCTTAGTGCCCGAGCTCACTCTGACTGCAGGTAACCACTCTATCTGCGATCGAGTTACCTCCTAACGAACATACCTCCTAGCATCGAAACGATCAATATGATACAACCTAGTTTATGGCCTTCCTTGATAAATTTATGATAAAAAGAGACGCTATCGCGGCCTCGGGGCACAAGTGCGCCTGTTAACGCGACGGTTATGGGTTCAATTCCCACACGGCGAAATGAAATATTTAATCTGCTTGCCTTTTACTTTTGCCTATAAAATTCGGCGGCGAAGTGTCTTGATGATAACGGAGTCTCTTAACCCTAGGTTCCTAGGTTCACTCTAGCTACCATTCTTTGTGCGGGTTACAGCGTAAAACTACAAAAACAATTAAATGGACTATCTAAGACAAAAGTATTTTTCAATTAGGACTTGTAATTCTTGAGAATAACGGGGAGAATGGAGTGTCTTGATACTTTCTTGAGGTTCTTGAGGTTCTTTCGCCTACTTTTTATGAGACTTATGATAATACTTTATTTTTTTAGCTTCACACTGTATCCCGCACATATCACGCACACTCATCGGGCAGGGTAGGCATGGAATGGAACTTTATGTTATTTTGTTCCCCAAATTACTAAAATTTTAGTAAATAATATTACGTTTATAATATATTTTGACTACACTTTCAGCCCTGAAGTTATTTAAGAGCTTAACTATGATTCATGATAAATAGTAGCGAGAATCTCACTGACTTAAAGAGCAGCTATAATTTAAAAGAGAAAATGCTTATAAATGTCGGTTCTTTACTTGTTTATAAGCTTCTGTTAAAGTGTTTTAATATTGACTGATATATATCATAGTGTTATATCCGTAGTCATTGGTTTGATTCCCACTCGAGGAAATTGAATTTTTTTTTTCATTTCTCGCTCTGGTAATGGGGCAAAGCGTGTTGAATTCCGCCATATAATCCGTAATGCTGTAAAAGTTTGGGACAGTAGTGTCTTAATGAGAACGGAGTATCTTAACACTGGGTTTCCAGGGTCTCTGTGTCTATCCTGATATGCTCGGAATACAGCGTGAAGCAAAAAACAGAAAACAGTCATTGGTGTGTTAACGTAATAATTATCCATCATTTTGTCGGGTTCCACAACAAAAGACGTTTCTCTAAAACAAGCAGAACATAGAATGCAGTGTCACTGAAAGCTACATTTTTTATGAATTAGTGATTGTAGCTCAGGAACTAGTCTAGTCTACTAGATTATACTATATAAAATACGAGCTAGATAGTTACTTCTAGCTATTTGTCGCCTAACTTAACTTAACTTATCTTAGCTTCACGTTTTATCCCTAACGGTGTAGTCAGAGAGAACGGAGCGTCAAAGTCTACGGTCTCTACATATGTACCTCTTTCGCCTCGTCTACAATCACCAGCCTCATCATACTTGCTTTTTACGTGACCTTCCCCCTATCTTTGATACTGTGTTTTCGAAGGTCAACCGAGGTCCCCCCCCTACCTCTCTTACCATTTTATACTTTATTTGTAGCTTAAATAATATTTATATAGTGTTCTGTTTACATGTTCTTGGTAGCATTACATTTAAATTGGACAATGACAAAACTCTTATATTATAATTAATTATGTTGCGCTGTAACAATGTTGGACAGTAATTGAATTTATGATTACTGATACTTTTTAATATATCCTACCAAACTTGTTTCAGTTTAATTTATTAAATACGATTTGTTTAAGTTTTATTAACAGAGGAGCGATTTTAATTTGTAAAGTATAAGTAAATTTTTTTATAACCTAATAAAGTTTTAAGTTTTCAGGGCTCGGCTCTTAGTCCGTTCTTATTCAATGTGGTGCTCGATACTGTCTCGGCTCACATCCAAGACCAGCCTCCATGGCTGATGATGTATGCCGATGATATAGCACTCATTGATGAGAACCGACTGATGCTGGAGCGTAAATTGAACCTGTGGAAGGATACGCTTGAGAACGGCGGTCTTAAACTTAACGTGTCGAAGACCGAGTACATGGCCTGCGGGAGCCCGGACTCGAGCACTATCCTTATAGGTCCTGAACCAGCCGTTAAGTCGGAAAAGTTCAGGTACCTTGGATCCGTTATGCACGAGTCTGGAGGCATCGATCACGATGTCTATAGCCGGATAAGCGCTGCTTGGGCCAAATGGCGGGAGGTCACTGGTGTGGTCTGCGACCGCAGGATACCGCCCAAACTTAAAGGTCTGATATACAAGAGCGTCATCCGACCGGTTCTTTTATACGGCAGCGAATGTTGGCCGGCACTATCTCGGCACACTCAGGAGCTTCATGTCACGGAAATGAAGATGCTGAGGTGGATGTGCGGCGTAACGCGGTCTGACCGCATACGCAACACATTCATTCGAGGTAGTCTTGGAGTCCGTGACGTAGCGGATAAGCTCCAAGAGCGTCGCCTGAGATGGTTTGGTCACGTTACGCGCCGGCCTGAGAACTATGTCGGATGCAAGTGCCTTGCTATGTCAGTCCCTGGAGTGAGACCTCTCGGACGCCCAAGGAAGCGCTGGTTGGATGTCGTGAAGCAGGACATGAGAGCCAATGGTCTAACCACCGAGGACGCTAAAGACCGTGCAAAGTGGAGTAGGTTGAGCAGGAAGGCAGACCCTGGCAAATAGCCGGGATTAATGCCAGGAAGAAGAAGAAGAAGAAGAAAGTTTTAAGTTTTCTTACTTATATCATCTCACATATCATTAACTTAGAGTTAGTAGTAGTCAACCTAGACCATTTATCATTCATCAACTTGTATGTAACGCAATAGACAGAGAGAACCTAAAACATTTGTCTTCTGTTCCCACTATCCACCCTTTTTATGAAACATTGCATATCGAGTGACGAAACACAACGCCGCGCTTTATTTTCACCAGAGTCCGAGTTTTTGATTGAACCCACCACACACACTCTGTGCTAGATAATTATAACTAACAAGCCAATTACAGGTTTACATATAATTTTTTGTTCAAGGGTCTCAGGCTAATGAAAGAGAGAAAGAGGGTTGCATGGATATTACTTCTCTTAGCGGTTCTATTCGCGCTGTGCTGGATGCCGTACAACATAATGCAGCTCCTTCTAGACATCAACGCCGTCAATCCTAAGGATTTGAGCATGTACCTACCGTATGCTTTGTTTGTTGGTAAGTCTTAGTTGTTTTATAGTTTGTTGGTTTTCTTTTATTATAGTAAGTAATATTAGGACAATGTTAAGGTTTATGTTCAGATGCCTTGATAAATTTGCAGCGTATCATAATCTCACTCTCTTTCCCTCTCTGTCTCTCTTTCTCTGTAGGGAGATTTTAAAAAAAAGTTGTTACAAGCGTATAAAAATTTCGACGTAGGTTGATGAATACTTATGGCTTAGTGGTCAGGGAGCCTGGTCGGTTTCCAGAAGGCGCGGGTTCGAGTCCCGCTACTTTCAAATTATTATATTTATTTATTTTCTAAATAAGTATTTTTCTCTCCAAAGTGTGGAATAACACTTTAAAAAATGTTAAAAATCCTTATTTTTTTGGAGTTTCGTACCTTAAAAGGTAAAAACGGAACCTTTAGAAGATTTATACATCAATTTTGCTGCATTTTGTATGAGCTCTGCCGCGTAAAACCTAAAGGGTACTTTCCGTGGGCTTAAAGTTTCATAATTGACAAGAAGTGAAAACTTATAACAATATAAATAAAGGAAAAAAACCGAAAAGTAAAAATTTATAGGTCATAGAAATTAAATAATCACAAAATTATATTTGACATTGTTCATTTTATATAAATATAAGTTTGTGCAATATCAAATATAGGCCAAATTTAAGTTTGACAATTTTTTATTTAGGGTATATATATAAGCACCCTGCTATGCGCAGGAAAAGGAACAAAAAGAACATAAAATAATTGAGTTCTTCGCCGAGCAGTGGGATAGGCATACATGTGATGGTTGCACATCTATATCTGATAAAAATTATTTTCACTTCGCTTTTCTTCTATATCTATTTCCTCTGGCAACAAAGCGCGGCGAATGAACTAAAGTTCATTCAATAATAAATTATGTTAAGAATTCGGGCGGAAAATTAACAGTTTTTTGATACTAGGTGACTAGGTGGCTGATTCTGGCTATCTAGAAAAAGTGTGAAAAGGGAAGTAACGTCGTATTTTGTATAAAATATCTTTTCGATTAAGATACTTCCATTTCCCACTCTTTCATTTTCACATCAAATTCTAGAGGCATTATATGTTTAGTAGCGGAGGTCAATACCGCGATTTACCTCGTTACCAGATCGAGAAAATGAACATCTTGCATATTTCATTTCCTCGATTGGGAATCCTCAATCTTTCACGTTTACAGTCGTACGTTTGTGCCTTTGCGCAACGTCAATAAATGATGTTATTAAAATATATTATTTTCTTAATATAAAATGTTGGTGATTTTAAAAATTTATTCATTAATTTCTGTTTGGAACATAACTTGGGAATAAGGAACACTTTTTTTCTCAAAAAAACAGAAACGTAGATGGGCTTGGATCTCTCTAAATAGTTAAGATTAACACGTGATAGACTTCATTACTTCTAATGTGCCTAGGATTATTGGTGTTGGTTGACTGAGGCGGTGGCTTATCGTAGATCGGTCAAACAAAGAGTGTTAGGTTGAAGGAACACATCTCCGATATCAAAAATGGCCATGTATCGAAGTCAGCTGTGTGTGAGCATACTGTGGAGAAGCCCCGACATTACATAAAGTTCGATAAACCTCAAGTACTCGCTAAAGAAAACAGATACATTCCTAGAAGGCTATTTAAATATAAAAACATCCTAATTTTAGTAGAGAGGACGGTTTAAAGCATTCTTCCACCTGGGACACACTTATAAGGTTTTTGCAGTCTCAAACCCACTATACTAGGGGGCAAGATGCTCATTCTGCAGGAATCAGGACAGTACGTGAGGCCATTAAAAAAATCATTGGCGGTAGTTTGATATAAAAATTATGTCAACTGCCATACGTATGCCATCTCATTCTGCCCGTGACCAGTGACGGACTACTGAAAAGTGTTCGAAACGTCGGGTTTCCAAAATGTATAATACCAATTCCGGCTGATTCCAGTCGAACAGTAGGAAATCTCTAAAGTAAAAAAAATAAAAAATGAGCTATTTTAGTTAATCTTCTAAAAAATATATATTTAAATTATAAGTAAAAACAAAAATTTTGTAAAGAGGTCAGAGAAATAAATTCTATTTTAATATTAAACATGATTGTAGGTTCCTCAAATATGAAGCTATTTTTGGATTTTTTTTTGTTATTTAGCTTTCGCGACCAACTAGAGCTTATTGTTTGTTTTATATTGTTTTGTATGCCAAAGACTTTACTTTTTTTTTAAATTGCAGGATTTTTTAATAATTGTAGGATTTTAACTCCTTTTCTTTTAGATAGCATGTTTAACCGTTTCAAAACGGAATAATATTAATATTTTAAATAATTAATTGCGGCCGACCGGTGCTCAATGCCAAGTTCATCATAACAACGGAAAGCATTTTAATAATTTAAATATAATCACTTCCCTATGCTTGTAAAATAAGCTGAAACCACTGATCCTGTGCCTAACGGCCTCAACTAGTTATGCTTATTGGTACTATAATTTGCTATTTATTAAATAAACAGCTCGTACAATCACTCTGTGAAACAATGGAGTAGACATTTGAGTGATTTTGGGTTTAAAGTTAGGCTTCAGGAATCTTTTATATTGTTAGCAAACTCGTATAGATGTATGTAGGTGAAAAAGACTATAAAAGTAATGGAATTGTGTCAATCGGGGCCAGTTGGTTGTAGGCAACAACCCTTATTGGAAGGTAACTCGTGTGAAGTATTGTTATTCTGTGATGTATATCATTTATTGCAATAATATAGAATCACTTTCCAAATAATTTAGGTTCATATAGACATGTGTTTTTAAAAACGTAAACCGCTTTTGATTTCTAAACAGTATATATTTTTAGCTATATGCTGTATCAGTAAGCTAGGGCTAAGATACTCCGTTCTCCACTTACCGCCCAATCTTCGTGACATTGCGGGTTAAGGCGCGGAACGCGATGCTTTGTTTCATACTAAATCTAAAAAATTACAATAAAGTTAATTCAATATTTAACAATTACACATTATTTATTACAGTTTTATCATTTACTATTTTAAGAATAATCATTAACTAGCTGCCATTTACAAATGAGATCGAACGTGGTTAATTGTTGTTTTAATAGATCAGTCTTGTTTCGCTGTCTCATCGCACTTTGCGACTATTGACATGTACCTAATAACCTTTCTGTAGAGTCACGCAAGCTTGGAAAAATAAATGCTTTTGCTTAAGTTGAGTTCCGAAACACGACAAATAAAGAGAATATCTAGGCAATTTTTTTTTTTATTTATTTATTTGTACACCACTTATATAAAAATATATAAAAGAAAACAAATGCACAAAAAGGTGGCCTTGTAAGTAGCCATCTCTTCCAGACAACCTTTAGGGCTAAAAGAAACTGTCATAATATTAAGAAGGTGGGTGATGGACGTTGTTAAGAAAAAATATATTAATAAATAATAAATGAACTTAGATATAAACAAAACAATATACTGATATGTATGTATATTGTTTATTAGTCTATGTATTGTATTATATTTCTAATATAATACAATACATAGACTAATAAACAATATACATACATACATACAGTGAAATATTTATAGTAAATACGTATTAAATGTCAGTAATGATTTTGCCTGAAGAATATTATAAGGCAAACTGTTCCAGAGACTTATAGCCTGCACTGCAAAATTATATTTGTCATAGAAAACAAAACCCAGTAATATTCCTTTAAATTAATAATTTCACGCTTTATCCGAAATAGGAGAGTGGACAGAAAAGGGAAACCGACTGCTAAGAAGTATCTTAAGATTGCACAAATAGGGAAACGCCATTTGGTCACTTAGTATCCACTATTTTTACGAACATAGACTACGAATCTACAACAGTCGCGTTTACAGTCAGTCACCGCACACCTGCGCCAAGACGGCTTCAATAATCTTGTTTCCAGTAAATTAATCTATTGGAAACGAGATTACCCAGCTAGCTTGTTATAAGCAGGTTTACAGTATGAAGCTTAACTAAATTATAAAATAGGATAATCATTAATACTGAATATTATTGTTGGATTATTTTATAAAATATCTTTAATCACAAATATTGAGAATTAAATCAAATATTTTCATTTTATTTCAAAAGCAGGTAACTTACACTGTTGTGCCAACATAAGTGTAAGGTAAGGTACCTTCTTTCATGTTGTAATATACAAGTAACTTTTGCTTAATCTGATTAAGACTTTTCTTATTAACAGTGAGTTAACAATTATGAATAAATATTTTTACTTATTTTTTCCTCCTCGATAGATCGATCGATAGTATCGACTGGCCTCAAAGGCCAGTCGTTGCGCACAAGCACATCACAAGCCTTTGACGGTAAACGCGACAGTATCTGGGTTCGATTCCCACTCGAGGAAACGAAATATATAATATTTTCCTTACTTCGCTCTGGTGTCAAACTTTTCCCACTTTCCGCCGAGTCTCTCTTGTATAAGTCAACCCCGCGCTTTGCCTGACACCAGAGCGAAGAAATGAAAATATAAATGTAAATATATATTTCATT
>CAKJTV020000351.1:0-14516 GCA_917862395.2 Heliconius sara
AAGATTATCTTTATTGATTTAAAATAAATAATTAACATTTAACAACCCTTAAATGCTGGAAACAATAATATTATTTTTTTGTTTACTTAAGAAATATTAATTTAGGCGTAATTTGAACTTGCGTGGTGCTTGTGCTATCTTGAAAGAATAAAGATGATATTTTTGGCATTTGAAAGTAAGCTTTTATGCTTTTTTAGTTTTATTTAGAAAAGGTTGACAAAAAACTGGTGAAGTACTCTTTTTTTACAAAGAGAAAGTATGTACTTACTGTATAAAAAAACCTATATCAGGCCTCTTTTGAGTTTTTTTGAGGAGAGGGGGTTAAAGATAATAAATTTAATTAAATGTAGCATTTTATAGCAGGCCAATATTATTTCCATATTCTTTAAAGATATAAATTTTATGTCGCGATTGAAAATACATAAACGTTTACGTAAAATTTAACCAAAAAAATTTGAGGCCAAATGGGTCAACTTTAAGAGATCTTCAGAGTTGATACTCCAACTGGGACAAGGTCTTCAGTTTTACATTATAAAACAATTTTAAATGCTATTTAAATGCTAACTGTAGATAGCCTCTTTCCTTTTTGAGTTTATGTTTAATATAAGAAACATTAATATAAGACTTACTTATTGTAAATTAATGTGACTAAATAGGGAGCTAAAAATTTGTAGCAATTGTGAAATTCTATGTTTTTTGCTGATGAAATATCCCAAACTGCACGTATGGAACCTGTATTGTACCATATTTCCTTACTTGGAATGGTATAATATCTAGCTTCCACACATAACTTTTACTTTTTTTTTTTTTTTTTTTTTTTTTTTTTTTTTTTTTTTTTTTTTTTTTTTTGGAACACTGCTTAATTGAACTCCCAGCATCATAATAAACTTACTAAATTTTCTCTAAAACAGGGATTGTAAAATAACTTTTACAAATTCACTTCTAAATCAATGTTAACCTTCAGTCTAATCATTTTTGAAAATTTTATTGATTTTGAGCGAATAAATTCATCATAGATAGTGGCGTAACACTGGGGTGGGCACCCAAAGTGATAGTACATCTAAGGGCACTTTCTACAATCGGCCACTTGGCCTTGGACAATATTTTTTTTATTTTTTATTAATCAATTTTATTTATTTTTTATCTGGGGTTAAAAAATAATATTTTTTAAAACATGTGGAAATAATACCACAGATAGAAACACAACTCTAATTTTTCAACGCCCGTAGAACCCTATTTCGATAATTTTTTCGGACCGACGTTTCAATTTTTTTCTGGCATTATTCATTTTTTCCACCAATATTACTTTTGAATTTTTTTCCAGATTTCGCAGAATTTTAAACCAGGGGTTAAAACTATTGTACCAAATTCAAAGTTTTGAAATGATTGTTCATTTAAATTTTTTTTTTTCTTTTAAGAAGGACTTTCAGTTTTGTTGGGGTGTTTTTACAAATTTTTTTGATCGGAAAGTAAGGAAACTTTTTTTTATATTTAATTTTTTTTACATT
Organism: Heliconius sara; assembly: GCA_917862395.2. NCBI lineage: Eukaryota > Metazoa > Arthropoda > Insecta > Lepidoptera > Nymphalidae > Heliconius > Heliconius sara. Next base: position 1,509 of record CAKJTV020000351.1, read on the forward strand.
AGATGTATATGCCGCAGTCAAATGATAAAATTAAAAAAATAATTGAGTAACCGGTAGAATGCGGCCCTTTTTCAAGAAGCTTTCATCTATGCTTCCGCCAGCTGTTCTACCAGTATAAACTTTCTTAAAATAATATTTTTTTAAGGAAACCTTTATTTATTTATTTCTTCTTTGTGGGGTTAAATTATAATTTTTTAAAAATAAAAAATAAAGGGGCAATATTTATTATATTTAAAACTCTTTATTAGTTAAATCTGTTGGAAATAAATGGTTCTTTTTCTAAATTCATGATAAAAAAAAATACCCATATTTAAAAGATAAAGCTTAATAGTTTGTATCTTACCCCCTATAATTAGAATTCCAAGCGCTTTACTGCCTCTCATCCATTGGATCTAATCTCCACTATAATGCCATTTTTCATAAGGTAAGCTTTTAAGCTCTTACTTGTCATGTTAAAGTCAACTAACAACACAAATTCCTCAAAATTTCTCCTCGCTTTCATTTAGTGATCTTCTCACCGATTTTTTGAATAATAGGATCTCTATTAGTTTTACCATTAGAACATATACATAAAACACACAAGCTCTAGTCCATCCTGAGTCGGTAAAAAGATCTACTGCAGTTATAAAAATATTATCAAAGCTTCTTAACGTATAGCACCAGCAAGTATACAGTAATATTCTAATTGTTTTCTTTTGACTACTGAAAAGTTACCTGCCACCACTACACATTTAGCTTTTTTTGTTATGATATTCATAAGAGAACGTCTATATCCTAATTCGTATTTACCCGTCCTTATGACAAGAGGTAAAGATGCTGCTAATCCGACCGCCTTTGAATATCTTCTGCTCATTAGGGTTAGAAAATAAAAATTTTAAAGAAGTAAGGATTTTTAAAGATTGAGTAAATAATCAAAGTTGATTGTACAGAAAGCACTTATAAACAATATACATCTTAATAACTCGTTTATGTCCATAAATTGAAAAATATACTAGCATAGAAAAAACTAAAACAAAAATATTTACTGAACACTACAAAAAAATTGTAGTTTTATTTTTTCATTTTAGAAATCGACTAAAATTTAAACAAGAAAGACCAAAACTATTTAGAAATACAAGCGTTATATAAAATATATAAGTCGCGTATTCAAGCGAGATTAGCTCAGTGGGAGAGCATTAGACTGAAGATCTAAGCGTCCCGGGTTCAATCCCCGGATCTCGCAATTTTTATATTTGGGAAGTTTTTTTTCTACTCAACGTTTATAATTATTTGTACATGCAAAAAAAAACTAAGAAAAAACTTTAATTTCGATTTTTAATTTCACTATCAATAAGTTCTAATCTTTCAACTAGTGTAGGATGGGAATATTCAAAAGCCGAATATAAACTGTCAGGTGATAAGTTCCCTTTGTTTTCTTTATGAATTTTGATTAAGGCATCTGACAGTTCCTTTCCATATCCCTGAGAAACAGCAAAAACATCAGCTTCTCTCTCAAATTTACGACTAATAGCATTAGAAATAAAAGATATGGGATGTTTGAATATATTGAACACATAAGATAAGTAGAATAACTTGATAATTGTGGCCTCACTTCCATAAAACAGATTATTTTCGAAGAAAGGACTATTAAGCATGGAATTTATAAGATACAAATATCTTAGCTGTTCAAACAATCCTTTTAATATCAAGTTTAAGGTATGATTATGGTGCCAATGACCAAACTCATGAGCTAATACAGCTAAGATCTCTTCTTCGGTAAGCTGAGTAAGAATTGTATCGTAAAGAACAATTATTTTTTCTTTTGTGATTCCGATAAAATAAGCATTAGAATGACCTGATCTTTTCGAGCCATCCATAACAAAAATCTTCGAAGCCTTGAATCCGACTTTCAAAGCCAATTCTTTTATTTTATCTTTCAAGAAACCTTCTTCTAGCTCACTAAATTAATTAAATAGAGGTTGTATAACCACAGGATAAATGATTACCATTCTCAATTACTCCATCATACCTCAAGGAACGTTTTAAGTTTTTGGGGTCTGACACTCTCCATTCCCAAAGCCTCCGCTCCCGTCTTAACCATATCCTTGAAATTCCTTTATGCCGATCGAAATGTTACAGTGATTCTTTCACTGTTAAGACAGTGAAGCTATGGAATGAGCTGCCAATTGAAGTAAGACGATCACAGTCGATTGGAATATCTTCGCCGCCGTCTTAAAGACTTCTATCTAAAATTAAACGTATGAACGGACAATACGATAATAAGTGTACGTTTGTAAGTATATATATGTATGTATATGTGTATGTATGTGTGTATGTATGTATGTATGTATGTATGTATGTATGTATGTATGTATATCTATCTACATGTGTATGTGTGTATGTGTATTTTTTTTTTATATATGTATACCTATGATTATATATTTATATATGTATGTATAAAATTATTGTGCTTTATATTTTCTGTTATTAAAGTATCGATACTAATGTGATATCTATATATTTAATATATTAAATATTTTTTAGTAAGTTTTATAATTCTAATAGAATTAAACAACTTTATAAAATGATTTTTCCTTGCATGCGTTGTAATAATTACAACATAATATATAAGATTTTATATGTTATTTTAATTATTATCTTAAAATAATTAAATGTATTTTGATCAAATTAATTTTCTTAAAAATTAGGAGTGCCCAACGAAGCTATCATTTCTCTATGAAGATATAAATAAATAGTTATAAAGATCAGTTATTTAATCATTACACCATTCATACATGACGAATATTACAATAAAAACAATTAAATCGATTGTACCGCTCCCGCACCGCGCTCACGTCTTAGCTCTTTAAATCGCTTAAGTCGTTTCTGAGATAAGCGTCGACTAACAGAAAAACCAAGAAACCGACAACAACGATATAAGAAACAACGATATAAGAAACAGAGTGAAAGTTCAGAGAAAATAGCATCCGTAGAAGAATTTACACTTATGCAGAGATATAATAAAGATAAGCTGATCGTGTCTATAGTTGAATCTATAATTGTGAATACAAAGGATGCTTTTATTCTATACTATAGAATATTTCAAAAAACTTACAATGCTTATTTCCTTGGTAAGCACAGATTTGAAGAGATTCTATTTTTTTTATTCTTTTTCCATGCAGAAAGAATTTTCGAAATTCCTTTTTCTTTATTTAGTACATTTTATATTGAGGCTAAGCATGGATTTAATAAGACTACCTTATTTTTATATGTGACAGACTTCTTAAAATACAGTGTTATTACAACTTTTGTATTTGGGTTCGTTCTTCATTTTACCTTGAAACTCGTATCCCTGTATACATCATCGTTTTATCTGTATTTGTGGGTGTTTCTTTCGTTGTTTCAATTGAGAATAGAATAGAATAGAATAGAATAATACTTTATTGCACAAATAATAAATAAAACATACAGTTCATAATAGAAGTAAAAGATACACAAATGTGCAATGGCGGCCGTATCACTAAAAGCAATTAAATATATATATATATATATATATATATATATATATATATATATATATATATATATATATATATATATATATATATATAAAACAATACTTTTTGCACCTTTCTGTATTCTTGCGTGAAATAAATCCTTTGAGCTTTTATGGTTGCCTGTAAGAAATTGCTTTTAGTGATAAGGCCGCCATTGCACATTTGTGTATCTTTTACTTCTATTATGAACTGTATGTTTTATTTATTATTTGTGCAATAAAGTATTATTCTATTCTATTCTATTCTATTCTCAATTGAATAAACGAAAGAAACACCCACAAATACAGATAAAACGATGATGTATACAGGGATACGAGTTTCAAGGTAAAATGAAGAACGAACCCAAATACAAAAGTTGTAATAACACTGTATTTTAAGAAGTCTGTCACATATAAAAATAAGGTAGTCTTATTAAATCCATGCTTAGCCTCAATATAAAATGTACTAAATAAAGAAAAAGGAATTTCGAAAATTCTTTCTGCATGGAAAAAGAATAAAAAAAAATAGAATCTCTTCAAATCTGTGCTTACCAAGGAAATAAGCATTGTAAGTTTTTTGAAATATTCTATAGTATAGAATAAAAGCATCCTTTGTATTCACAATTATAGATTCAACTATAGACACGATCAGCTTATCTTTATTATATCTCTGCATAAGTGTAAATTCTTCTACGGATGCTATTTTCTCTGAACTTTCACTCTGTTTCTTATACAAGCTTATTATCTGTCTTATCTTGAGGTATACAGAGATAAATAGATTTGTAAACAAAAAATAAATAATTATTGTTTCCAGCATTTAAGGGTTAAATGTTAATTATTTATTTTAAATCAATAAAGATAATCTTTCAAGTTAAAGATATTCATTCTACCAAAAGAACGATTTTACTGAAGAGTAACTTTCTTATTTTAAATATACAATACTTTTCTTATTTTTTTAAATATTAGCTTTCTATAGTCATCTTCAAATTTTTTAAATAAATTTATTCCCTACTAGCGGCCCGCTCGCGGCTTCGCCCGCTTAAACCACAGAATTATTTGCTTAATACACTAAAATTATGTTCGTGTTTTAATATACCTATAATGTATGTTTGCAACGCACGCAAGTCGCATTTTCCTACCTCCCATAAGAGAGATGCAACTGTCAATATTAATTTCTTTAAACTTTTGCCTTAAGGAGTCTTTAGGACCTAAGTTATAGTTATAGCTATAGTAATATCGATACTTACAATAAAATCCTAACTCATCGGTGTCTGTATGTGGAAGATATATAAGAAAAAATGTTATCACGGACATTTAACAATGTAATAGAACTTGGTCAGTTTGTCTGTTTATCTGTGCGTTCAGGATAATCTCAGAAAGGGCTCAACCGATTTAAATAACTTAACCTAACTTTGTGCCCCTGCGCCGCGATGGCCTTTAATATTAATACAGAATGGAAGCGTCAGCGCTGCTTTTACGGGGGCAATATATAGGATAAAATATTTTAACTTAACTTAACTTAACTTAACTTCACGCTTTATCCCTAGCGGGGTAGTCAGAGAGAACGGAGCGCCAAACGCTACGGTCCTATATACCTCTTTCGCCTCGTCCACTGTCATCAACCTCTTCATACATGCCCTCCTCCTCCTCATCCTTTTTTCCTCCTCATGCTTTTTACGTGACCTTCCTCCAGTATCTTTGATACTGTGTTTTCGAAGGTCAACCGAGGTCTCCCCCTACCTCTCTTACCACTCACTTTTCCATCATAAATCTTTTTTGCCATTCTTTCCTCGCTCATTCGTTCGACGTGCCCAAACCAGCTGAGCACGTTCTTCTTCATTCTCACCGTGACATCCTCGCTGGTACCTGCCATTCTGTGTACTACCTCTTCATTGCGGATTCGATCAGCTAGGCTGACTCCGTATATCCTACCAAGAGATCGCATCTCCACAGCATTCATCTTTCTTTCATTCTTCTTCTGTAATACCCACGTTTCGCTGCCGTATAACAGGGTCGGTACCAAAACTGCATTGTGTACGGCCAAACGCGCAGCTGTGCTGACGTTTCGCCGTCTCATCAATGCAGCCAAGGCTCCGTTAACCTTGTTACCGGCAGCAATACGCCTTTCCACATCCATCTCGTATCTTCCATCTCTACTGAACATACTTCCCAAATATACCACTTCATTCACCTGTTCTAATATCTTATCATTTACACTGATCTTGCATTCCGTCCTTTCTTCATCTCGTTCAAATATTTTAAGACCATACCTAAAGAAATTAATCAAGATACCTCAACAGTTTAGACGTAGATTTTTTCATTTCACGATGTTTATCCATACCTGTATTTTGTGTGACGGAGTTCCGCATAGATACACACACATTAACACATACTACTACAAAACTATTACTAAAGGTTGAGCAACTTTGAACTTTGTCGCCAATACATACGACTCGATTTAGGAATGAGGCGTATGCGGCGGTTTCCCTTTGATAGGCTTATACCTGTTTGCGTGTTTAATGACAAATAGCGTTTTATTTTAATATCAACGATAATATATAATTTATTTTGTATGAAAAATAACTTTTTCCCTTTTAGGATTTTTTTTATTGTATTATGCTTTCATAGAGTGATTAACTATGGTTTCATTTAAAGTGGTGCTGACAAAAACACTAATTCAGCATAATTATTATTTATAGTGATTTTTTAGTGAATAGAACTAATAGTTATTACAATACTTGCGAAGAAAGCATATTTTAGACATTTTGAAAAACTACCAACATTCTTATCGTTAATAAATTATTTTTTTTCAAATTAAAAAATTGTCTAAGTTTTTCATCATAATGGCACGAAAATATTTAAAATGTTCAAAATTAAAAGTTCAAATTACCGATACCGTTATATGTACTGTTTTTTTATGATATAATGTAGAATAATATATTCTATAGAGAAATCACACATTCCTCTGCACACTTTTTATTCTTTAACTATACGTAAATATATATTTTAGAGGTTACTCTGTACTTAGATGGCAGCTCTGTTCCCGCATTTACGTCCCACATATATAGAAATATAAAGCATTGGAAAGAAAAGCAGAAACGCAATTTAATTGCATTTTTTCTTTTTTGCATACTTGAAATGTATTAATAAATTTACATACAATTCATTTGTTTCGAATATAACATTAAGATTGATTCATAAAATAAATTTGATATTTCCCTAACATGATTATTTCATGTATTTTTTTATATACAAAGTTTTGATTAAGTTCTCTTGAGAAATATATCTACTATAAATTAATATAACGTACCTACATGCCAATGATTAAAACGTATTGACATCACCACGTGATCCATCTATTATAAACACAACATAAAATTTTATAAAATACAGCAACCAGCTCGCGGCTTCACCCGCTTAAATTTGTGAATTATTTGTTTGTTTCGGTAAAGGGAATTACGTTCCTGTTTTAATAAATAATGTATGCTTGCAGCACACTTAAGATTTCTAATGTGAAAATTATTAAAACCATGACATTTTCGATTTTCATTAAACAAATTATTATTGGAGCAATTAACAAAGTAATAGAATCAGCAACAATAATATTTATAAATTTTGTCGGTTTCTTGGTTTTTCTGTTAGTCGACGCTTATCTCAGAAACGACTTAAGCGATTTAAAGAGCTAAGACGTGAGCGCGGTGCGGGAGCGGTACAATCGATTTAATTGTTTTTATTGTAATATTCGTCATGTATGAATGGTGTAATGATTAAATAACTGATCTTTATAACTATTTATTTATATCTTCATAGAGAAATGATAGCTTCGTTGGGCACTCCTAATTTTTAAGAAAATTAATTTGATCAAAATACATTTAATTATTTTAAGATAATAATTAAAATAACATATAAAATCTTATATATTATGTTGTAATTATTACAACGCATGCAAGGAAAAATCATTTTATATAGTTGTTTAATTCTATTAGAATTATAAAACTTACTAAAAAATATTTAATATATTAAATATATAGATATCACATTAGTATCGATACTTTACTGGTAACAATAATTGAAAAAAATATACACTACATCCATACATCCATACATCCACACATCCACACATCCACACATCCACACATCCACACATCCATACATCCATACATCCATACATCCATACATCCATACCTACCCACCTACCTACCTACCCACCTACCCACCTACCCACCTACCCACCTACCCACCTACCCACCTACCTACCTACCCACCTACCTACCTACCTACCCACCTACCCACCTACCCACCTACCTACCCACTTACCTACCTACCTACCCACCTACCTACCCACCTACCTACCCACCTACCTACCCACCTACCCACCTACCTACCTACCCACCTACCTGCGCAACTACCTACCCACCTACCTACCTACCTACACACCTACCGACCCACCTACCTACCCACCTACCTACCTACCTACCTACCTACCTACTTAAAATATAAAATAGATAGCGTTTCTAGTATCGAGTTCTACTATCTCAAATATAAGCTTCTTGGAAACTTAAATACTTATATCTTTTGATAGAGTGAAGCTATTACAATGAAATAAACACTAAATGTTACTTTGATTTACTGGTAATTTTTACGTATAAAACTTGCTTAAATATATTGTGTACTTTTGACGTGATGCGTGTTCACATAAACAGGAAAACAGACAAACAGACAAACAGACAAATAGACAAACAGAGAAACAGACAAACAGACAAAAATTCCAAAAATGTTGGAAATGGATTCTGTTAGTTATCCTTTAACACCATGGCTAATTTTTTTAAAAATATTTTCAATGTACAGAAACGACTTTTCTACAGATTTATTATAAGTATAGATTTGATTGTCACTTTTCAAATACATCTCATATTACCTAAAAATGTAAGCTACCAACTGCAACAATATGAATAACCCTTGATGCGTACCTGCTTAACAATTTTAAAAAGCATTTTTTTTTCTATCATTCTGAAAATATGGGGCGATTATACCAGTAAGATGATGCTCTCTTTCCGTGTCTCTAACCACGCTCGTAAATATTTCTACTGTGGGTCTACATGTCCGGCATGGATTAAAGCTAAATGGGCATGGGCAAAATCAAATATAAAAGGCTATTAACAGGAGTGGGTTTAGTAAGTAAGAATCTTAGATTACTCTAGTGGGACTTAACTACAGTTTACCTACTAGAGTCTTTTTGGAAATTTCCTCCTACCTATAGCACCAAGAAAAGAAACATTTATTCTTTTTTGAAAAAAATTGGGAAAAGTCGAATTTAAAAAATATTCAAAAACTAAACTGCCGAAAAAATAAAATAGAGACTTAGGACAGATAAAGAAAATACAGAAAATCAAGTTTTAAGTACAACTTAGCATAACTTTTAAAAATCTTGGTTTTTAAATTTGTTTTTTTCTTTTGAATTTTTACAAAAGAAGTTTTAATTTTTTATCCATTAAAATGAAAAATTCTAGCTACAAGCATCTTTTAGAAATCTCGAAAGAATTAGATGTTTAGTTAAGCGAGGATACCTTGGATATCATGTACAAACTTATTGATAGTGGTGTGCATCTAATTGATGATCTTGTAAAGATATTAAATGAGATAGCAAGAGAATTGTCTAAATGATCTAATATAATTTTGTAAAGTAAATATATTTTAAGAATTTTTGTAGTTGATCATTCTTCTGTTTTTTCTATTTCATATATTTTTTATTTCCCCTAAGTTTTATGTGGACAACAGAAAAATTACGATCAAAGTTTCTCTTATCTTACTTTAAGAGCAAAAATCATACAATAGTTCCTTCTAGCTCAGTTATTCCAAACAATGATCCTTCTCTTCTTTTTACCAATAGTGGAATGGTGCAATTTAAGGATATTTTATTAGGTGGTGATTCAGAACTGAAGCAAGCTTGTAGTGTGCAAAGATGTATACGTGCTGGACGAAAGCATAACGATTTGGATGACGTTGGTAAGGATAATTACCATCATACTTTTTTTGAAATGCTTGGAAATTGGTCATTTGGTGCCTATTTTAAGGAGGAAGCTATTGACTTTGCGTGGGATTTTCTTGTTAATGAATTGGGATTGGATCATTCAAGATTATATGTTACATACTATGACGAGTTAGATAACGATTGGTCGAAGTATTTGCCTAAGGAGAGAATTTTATCTGCCTCATACAGTGACAACTTCTGGGAAATGGGAGAAACAGGGCCTTGTGGTCCCTGTACTGAGATTCATTATGATAGAATAGGAAATAGGGATGCCTCTAGCTTGGTAAATATGGATGATCCTGATGTTATAGAATTATGGAATATTGTTTTTATAGAATTTAATAGGATTGGTGGCGTCTTAAAGCCATTGGACAGAAAATGTATTGATACAGGAATAGGACTTGAAAGACTTTTAAGCATTTTGAGTGGAGTTAAATCGAATTATCTTATTGATACTTTTACCGAAATTATTCTTTTCATGAAAAAAACTGTGATTTCAGATATGATGATGGGAATTCACAAACAGATGTCGCCTTCCGGGTTTTGGCCGATCATTGTAGAACAATCAGTGTATGTTTACATGACAAGGTAGAGTTTAAAAATGATGGTCAAGGTTATGTGTTAAGAAGGATTTTGCAAAGAGCTGTACGATATGCACATGATGTCCTTAAAATTAAGGAGGGTGTGCTATCAGGAATTGTAAAAGTATCTGCTGAATCTTTGGGAATACAACCGGTTTCTTTAAATATTTAATTGTATTTATAAGATTATAATTATTTATTTTATTTAAGTTTAATTTTTGCATTTTTAGTAAAAATGCCTATATATTTTGTTCACTTATGATAACCAAAAGCTCAGTAGAAGCTCCTATTTTCTGGGTCTATAATTTTAGCGCTTTATATTAAATTAGGGGGATATGGGTTTTTTACGAATTTTAATTATTTACAAAAATAAATTTAAAATAGGATATTTATGAGTAGTAATTAGATTAATTGGTGGATTTTTCATTAGTTTAAAATGTTTTTGTCAAATTGATATTAAGTCTTTACATACATACATACAAAAATACAAATCTTACCTCTTTATAATATTAGTATAGATGAACCATATGGATGAGGCCTCTAAGGTATATAAGAAGATTATTAGAGCTAGAAGTCTTAAACACGAAGTCATTGAAGAAGATCTTTTTCAGGATATTTTATCAGAAATAGAATTCTTATTACAATCAAATAATATAGATACAGCTATCTCAATGGTCAATGGTATAAGGACTCCTAGAATTTTTGTTGACCTAATCAATCTATAAACAAAAATTAATTAACATAAAAAAAAATCTAACAAAACATAAAGAATATTTTTTAATAATTTAAAATGAAATTAAATCATATTTTTGACTCCACAAATCAATATTTTTATTAAATTATTTAAATAAAATCAAATTATTCTATAATCAATTTTTTAAAACTTAAAATATTTAAAGGTAATCCAATTTGTAATATCAATATTAAATATTCACGAGAAGTTCCTACATAAAATCTAGTAAATTCTTGTATTATATTTACCATGTTGAGTTAAAAGAATATAAATATAATCTATAGCCGGCTCTAAACAAAAGAAATCATTATTTAATATAATCATTCTTCATCAAGATCAACTAACTAATCTATTAATTAAACTAATTTCACCTATTAAATTTAAAGAAGGAGGGGCAGCTATATTTGAAGATATTAATAAAAATCATCCTAATCTCATAGAAGGTATAAAATTTATTTGTTAAGATCCTTTATTTAAGGCCTTTATCAATAATCTCCAAAATTATTATTTTTATTAAACTATTCTTTGAAATTACTAAAATTTTTTTATCTAATTTAATTTTATTTATTTCATTATTTATATTTTTATTAATAATCCACTTTCAATAGGATTGTTTAATTTTATCACAAACTCTTTTAACATGTATTTTATCAGGGAATACTATATTTTAATTTAATTTTTTTAGGGGGTTTATTAGTGTTTATGTATTTACGTTTCTAGAATTGCTTCTAATGAATAAAATATTAATTATTTCAAGAATTTATTTGTTAATTATAATTTCATTTGATTAATAAAAAAATAATTTATTTTGAATAAATTCAAGTTTAATGATGAATATTTAATTTTTGTCAATATATTTTTGATTTATCAAATAATGAATATAATTTGAACTTATCAGAAATTATATAATAATCAAACTTATTTTTTAATAATAATATTAATTATTTATTTATTTATTACTCTTATATTGCAGTAGTAAAAATTACAAATATTTTTTTGGACCTTACGTTCTATTATTAATTCATCAGCTAATGATAAATTAAGTTTCTACCTATTCGAAAAACTGACCCAAGTAATAAAATTATTAATAATTCATTTAAATTGTATCTTCAATCTCCTTCTAATATCTCATCATGATGAAATTTCGGGTCATTATTAGCATTATGTTTAATAATTCAAATTATTACTGGATTATTTTTAACTATATATTATTCAGCAAATATTGAAATTTCTTTTTATAGAGTAAATTATATTTGCCGAAATGTTAATTATGGTTGATTGATTCGAACATTACATGCTAATGGGGCATCCTTTTTTTTTATTTGTATTTATTTACATATTGGCCGAGGAATTTATTACGAATCCTTTAACTTAAAATTAACTTGATTTGTTGGAGTAATTATTTTATTTTTATTAATAATAACAGCTTTTATAGGTTATGTTTTACCTTGAGGCCAAATGTCTTTTTGAGGGGCTACTGTTATTACTAACTTATTATCTGCTATCCCATATTTAGGAAATATATTAGTTAACTGAATTTGAGGGGGATTCGCTGTTGATAATGCAACATTAACTCGATTTTATACTTTTCATTTTCTATTTCCTTTTATTATTTTAATAATAACTATAATTCATTTATTATTTTTACACCAAACTGGATCTAATAACCCTCTTGGAATTAACAGAAATATTGATAAAATTCCATTTCACCCATTTTTTACATTCAAAGATTTAATTGGATTCATTTTATTAATTTTTTTCTTATGTATATTAACTCTAATTAATCCATATTTATTAGGAGATCCAGATAATTTCATTCCTGCTAATCCTCTTGTCACTCCAATTCATATTCAACCAGAATGATATTTTTATTCGCATATGCAATTTTACGGTCAATTCCAATAAATTATAATGATCTATTTATTTAATTATTTTACCGTTTTCATTTATAAAAAAATTCAAGGTATTCATTTTATCCTTTAAATCAAATCTTATTTTGACTATTATTATTACTTTATTTTATTACTGAATTGGACACGACCTGTTGTATAATACCTTATATTATCACAGGACAAATTTTAACTTTAATTTATTCATTATATTAAGCAATATTCAAAAATAGGGTATTAATTTTTAAATGAATATACAT
>CAKJTV020000352.1:0-10631 GCA_917862395.2 Heliconius sara
GTTAAAATTTATAATTTTTTAAAAAATATAAAAATAAAGTGCAATATATTATATAATACTCTTTATTAGTTTAAATTTTGGAAATAAATTCTTTCAATTTTCTAATAACATCATTTAAAAGAAATCTTATATTTTTTAAATAAAGTTAATGTTTTATCTTTACAATATTAATAGAATTCCAAGCGCTTTAAATATCATTTATATATAACTTATAGTTTTAAATCACTTTCTTACAATATTAGTTAAAATGATTTTTTGTCATTTCCACTTAAAAAATTATTTAATAGTTTGACTCGAATCCCTATTTTTAATAATTTCACTATATTGACATATAGATTATTTTTATGTAATATTCTCTCTTAAAAAATCGTCATTATATATTTCAAAAAGGACATTATCTAGAAAAGATTGATATGGGCTTTGTAATCAACATCTAAAGAGATTTTAATTGTAGTTTATCGCGTCATTAGAGAAGATGCTGCTCTGACATCACTCGACTCTTGGATACTAGCTTACTATAGTTTTCGACTAAGCAATTCATAAGCTAAATACTAAAATGGAAACTCTAGATACCAAATCCACCTTAATCACTGAACAACGTGTCATAAGGCTAACGTCATAGTAGTTTACCTCTATACAAACGCTCTATCCTGGATAATCTCACTAGCATTGTTCAAATAAGTTTTAAGCTCTTACTTCACTAAAGTATAGACAAACTTCTCGACATTATATCTTTAGTTAATAGCCTGCTAGCAACAAGATATTTAGGGCATAATTCTTTATTTGTTTAAATAAATATTTATTATGAAGCAGAATTTTTAAAAAAAGCAGCGATATACCATACTTAGCACATTTTAAAGATTTGAACTTCAGAATACAGATCTTAACTTCGGAATCATACATCGCAGCTCCATTCGTTCTATATTCCTAGGAAATGCTTTCAAGAGTCTTTTTTATTAACGGACTAGTGACTGGGTGTATGCCTCGATATGACTCGGATTTCAAGTTTTGGTCTGTACAGTATCGTGGAAATCCTGATAACCACAACTGAAGTAAATACATATGGTCAATACAGAGGTTCAATCCGTGCAGTTGAGATATTTTATTACAATAAGCAATCAACTTCCTCAGTATTTATAAAAATTGATATCTTTATGGTAATACACAGATTTTTCTTACTATAAATTTTTAATTTAACATTTTATTGTTCTTTTATTAAGAATAAATTTAGTAGAAGCCCTTATCCAACGATAATTTTTTATTTTCAAAAAAAAACTCAAAATTTAAATGTATTTTAGGATTATTAACAGACTATAAACTGCCATTTTTTATTTGTCACAAATTTGCAAATAATACTAAAAAATGTTTGTATTTAGTTTCAGAGGGATCTTTGTTTTTAATAGAACTTTCATTAGATAATTGTAAAAAAATAAATTATTTATCCCCATGAGCACAACAGAGATAAACAAGATAAAACTGAACCTTTAGAAAATATCAATGAAAAAATGAAAATATACATCTTAAAGACGATTACTACTGTTTTCTCTTAGTTTATAGGTATGGCAAGGAACTGGAAAAACGTCCTTTTGTCAGCGCTTATACTCTTGGATTTCCTCTAATGAATGTAGTATCGATAAAAGCACTGGTTTGATTCTAATATTTTTTTCTATCAATTTGGATCCAGCAGTTCTTAACACAAATATGCCTCTTAATATAGATATTAGAGATCATATAGACCCTTTTTTGATGTCATGAACAAATATAATATCGGACCAAATGGAGCAATCACAAACGGCTTTGAATCTTTTCTTATTAGACATTGACAAACACATTAACAAATTAGAATAGTCACCCTGAATAGAATCATTATAGACACACCTGGTCAGATTGAAACTTTACGTGGTCATCTCCAGGATATATTATTAGAGACTATTTCAAGTCAGTAGGAAATCTTGTAATGATGTTATTAGTTGATAGTCATGTTTTCTCAGGATCCTTCTGTTTTTATGTCCAATTGATGTATTCGAATTTCTTTGATGTCTAGATATGAGGTTCCTGTGCTTTGTACGTTTAACAAGGTAGACATAGAGGATGCCTCTAGATTGAGGAATGGATTAGGGACTATGAGTCTTTTAAAATCTCTTAACGAGTGCAGTCATATACCAGTTCATATTGGATCACTTGCACAACTCAATAGATACTGTTTCTGTTTTCAAACGAAACGGGTTATGGAAAAGACGATTTTCTTAGTAAAGTATATGAATGTTAGGAAACAATAAATATTTTCAATTACTTGTTTTAAATAAATGGGTTACTTTTTAAAAAGAGTTGTGGGTTTTCTAAGTTTTAGGCTCGTCTAAATTAAAATCAAAGATGTAGTATTAGGTTTATAATACAGGCAATTAAGTTTCTTGATTACTTCTCTTTTAGCTTAAATGGAACCAAATAAGAGTTTATCTTGTGTATGATAAATTAAAAAAAACGATAACATTAAATTTTGTATATTCGCTATGGAAGATTTTAAGGAAGCACTAATTATATTGCTACTTTTACACCAACTGATGGTTATATACAGAGATTAGAGCATGCTTTGTTTTTGATATACACCTTAGATATTGCATATTTGGATTTTTATGTAAAATCCCATATTTATTTTAAAAACAAATAAAATTTACGGCTATTTTGTAAATTTAGATTTATAATATTCTTTTGGTAGAATGAATATCTTTAAACTTGAAAGATTATCTTTATTGATTTAAAATAATAATTAACATTTTAACCCTTAATGCTGGAAACAATAATTATTTATTTTTTGTTTACTTAAGAAATATTAATTTAGGCGTAATTTGAACTTGCGTGGTGCTTGTGCTATCTTGAAAATAAAGATGATATTTTTTGGCATTTGAAAGTACAAGCTTTATGCTTTTTTAGTTTTATTTAGAAAAGGTTGACAAAAAAACTGGTGAAGTACTTTTTTTTACAAAAGAGAAAGTATGTACTTACTGTATAAAACAACCTTAATCAGGCCTCTTTAGAGTTTTTTTTGAGGAGAGGGGGTTAAAGATAATAAATTTAATTAAATAGTAGCATTTTATAGCAGGCCAATATTATTTCCATATTCTTTTTAAAGATATAAATTTTATGTCGCGATGAAAATACATAAACGTTTACGTAAAATTTAACAAAATATTTTGAGGCCAAATGGGTCAACTTTAAAGAGATCTTCAGATTGATACTCCAAACTGGGACAAGGTCTTCAGTTTTACATTATAAAAATTTTAAATGCTATTTTAAAGCTAACTGTAGATAGCCTCTTTTTCCTTTTGAGTTTATGTTTAATATAAGAACATTAATATAAGACTTACTTATTGTAAATTAATGTGACTAAAATAGGGAGCTAAAAATTTGTAGCAAGTTGTGAAATTCTATGTTGTTGTATGGAAACCTGTATTGTACCATATTTCCTTACTTGGATGGTATAATATCTAGCTTCCACGATACACATAGACTTGTACTTAAAAATCCGTCTCAATCAATATCATGAATTCAGTCATTGTCATTAAAAAAACTTTTGAAAGCATTATTTGTAATATAGAAAGTGAAAAAGCTGTTATGGGGGGTTTTGAAGCTTTAAACACTTCTTTTCTAAGAGTAATCGTCAGTTGTGTAAAGTATTGTTATGGAACACTTGCTTTAATTGAACTACGAGCATCATAATAACTTACTAAATTTTTCTCTAAAACAGGGATTGTAAATAATCTTTTTACAAATTCACTTCTAAATCAAGTTAACTTCAGTCTAATCATTTTGATAAATTTTATTGATTTTGAGCGAATAAATTCATCATACGATAGTGGCGTAACACTGGGGTGGGCACCAAAGTGATAGTCACCTCTCAAGGGCACTTTCTACAATCGGCCCACTTGGCCTTGACATATATTTTTTTTATTTTTTTTTTCTTCATTTTATTTATTTTTTATCTGGGGTTAAAAAATAATATTTTTTTAAACATGTGGAAATAATACCACAGATAGAAACACAACTCTAATTTTTCACGCCCGTAGACCCTATTTCGATAATTTTGCGGACCTGACTTTTCAATTTTTTCTGCATTTATTATACACCAATATTACTTATTTGAATTTTTTTTTCCAGATTTCGCAGAATTTTAACCAGGGGTTAAAACTATTGTACCATTCAAAGTTTTGAAATGATTGTTTCATTTAATTTTTCTTTCTTTTAAAGACGGACTTTCAGTTATGTTAGGGGTGTTTTTTACAAATTTCTTTTGATCTGAAAGTAAAGGAACTTTTTTAGTAATTTTAATTTTTTTTTTACATTAGATGTATATGCCGCAGTCAAATGATAAAATTAAAAAAATAATTGAGTAACCTGGTAGAATGCGGCCTTTACTCAAGAAGCTTTCCATAATGCTTCCGCCAGCTGTTCTACCAGTATAACTTTTCTTAAATAAATATTTTTTTTAAGGAAACTCATTTATTTTATTTCTTCTTGTGGGGTTAAAATTTATAATTTTTTAAAAATAAAAAATAAAGTGCAATATTATTATATAATACTCTTTATTAGTTAAATCTGTTGGAAATAAATGGTTCATTTTTCTAATTCATGCATAAAAAAAATACTATATTTTAAAAGATAAAGCTTAATAGTTGTATCTTACAATATAATTAGAATTCCAAGCGCTTTAATTGAAGTTATATATAACTTATTTTAGTTTCTAAATACACTTTTAACTACTTTGTAAAAATGATTTTTGTCATTTCCCTTAAAAATATTAAAGATTTGATCGAATCCCTATTTTATAACTTCACTATGACATATAGATATTTTTATGTAATATTCTCTCTAACAATCGTCATTATATATTTTCAAAAGGAACATTATCTGAGAAAGATTGATATGGCTTTTGTTACATCTTAAAAGAGATTTTAATTGTAGTTATCGCGTCTTAGAGAAGAGCTGCTCTGCATCACTCGACTCGTATACTAGCTTATATAGTTTCACGAAGCAATCATAAGCTAATATCTAAATGGAAACTCTAGATACCAATCACACCGTAATCAACGATGATACGATAGTAGTCATTATAGTTCTTTTACAGACAGTCAATAAGATAGTTTGATCCTCTTTATACAACCTACTGCCTCTCATCCATTGGATCTAATCTCCACTATAATGCCATTTTTCATAAGGTAAGCTTTTAAGCTCTTACTTGTCATGTTAAAGTCAACTAACAACTACAAATTCCTCAAAATTTCTCCTCGCTTTCATTTAGTGATCTTCTCACCGATTTTTTGAATAATAGGATCTCTATTAGTTTTACCATTAGAACATATACATAAAACACACAAGCTCTAGTCCATCCTGAGTCGGTAAAAAGATCTACTGCAGTTATAAAAATATTATCAAAGCTTCTTAACTACAGCACTTACACTAAAAAAATATTTTTTTAAGATTAATATCTGTTGCTTAAATTTTGAACAAGATGTAGAGCGAAAGATTCGCATTATCTGTTAGTAGTAATTAAATCTCAAAAGTATCATAAATTTCATAGCAAAATTGGGCTTCAAATTTATATTACCAATAAAAAGTGGAGAATATGGGTATCGAACCCGTGACCTCTTACATGCTAAGCAAACGCTCTACCACTGAGCTAATTCCCCTGAACGACTTAAGAACCTTATATATAATTTAAAACAATACTACAAACTCTTAGAATTTTGCTTTTTTTCTAAATTCTTTTGTGAAACAATGGATCTTTATGTAGATGTTGCTACCGTCAGTTATTTAGCATCATATATGCAGGCGGAAACTTTTTTTAAAATCAGATCTGGAATATTTATGAAACTACATGTTTTAGATCTCTAAAAAAGATATAAAATTTATTAAATACATAATTTTAAAATCTGAAATGTCTTTAGTATTTCTAGTTGAATAGCCTGCTAGCAACAAGATATTTAGAAATAAGTTCTTTATTGTTTAATAAATAATTATTATGAACAAGAATTATAAGCAATATCTATGAGGCCGGTCGTGGCGCAGCGGCACAAGGTGACTGTCAACCGACTGGTTGTGGTCGATCCCCACTCGAGGGATGAAATATTTACTTAAATTATATTCCATTTCTTCGCTCTGGTGTCGAGGACAAGCGCGCGTTGAGTTCTGCCACTTAACACGCAATCCTCCAGATTCGGCGAAAGTGGGACGGAGTGTCTTTCACTATTCCCTCTGCCTACCCTGCTGTGTGCGGATACGCGTGAAGCTGATTTTATTTATTTATTTAAGATTATTAAAAAAGCTAGCGATATAGCACAATACTTAGCACATTTTAATGATTTGAACTTCAGAATACAGATCTTTTAACTTCGGAATCATACATCGCAGCTCCATTCGTTCTATATTCTAAGGAAATGCTTTCAAGGTCTTTTTACGGACTAGTGACTGGGTGTATGCCTCGATATGACTCGGATTTCAAAGTTTGTCTGTAAGTATCGTGAAATCCTGATAACACACAATCTGAAGTAATAACATATTACATACAGAGGTTAAATCCGTGCATTGAGATATTTTATTACAAATAGCATCAAACTTCCTCAGTATTTATAAAATTGATATCATTTATGGTAATACACAGATTTTTTCTTATATAAATTTTTAATTTACATTTTATTGTTCTTTTATTAAGAATAAATTTAGTAGAAGCATTATCCAATCCGAGATAATTTTTTTATTTTTCAAAAAAAACTCAAAATTTTCAATGTATTTTAGGATTTATTAACAGACTATAACTGCCATTTTTTATTTGTCAACAAATTTTGCAATATAATACTAAAAAATGTTTTGTATTTAGTTTCAAGGGATCTTTGTTTTAAATAGAACTTTCATTAGAATAATTGTAAAAAAATAAATTATTTAATCCCCATGAGCACAACAGAGATAAACAATAAAACTGAACCTTTAGAAAATATCAATGAAAAAATTGAAAATATACATCTTAAGACGATACTAACTGTTTTTTCCTTAGTTATAGGTAGGCAGGAACTGGAAAAACGTCCTTTTGTCAGCGCTTATACTCTTGGATTTCCTCTAATGAATGTAGTATCGATAAAAGCACTGGTTTGAATTCTAATATTTTTTCTATCAATTTGGATCCAGCAGTTCTTAACACAAATATGCCTCTTAATATAGATATTAGAGATCATATAGACTTTTTTGATGTCATGAACAAATATAATATCGGACCAAATGGAGCAATCACAACGGCTTTGAATCTTTTCTTATTAGACATTGACAAACACATTAACAAATTAGAATAGTCACACCTGAATAGAATCATTATAGACACACCTGGTCAGATTGAAACTTTTACGTGGTCATCTCCAGGATTATTATTAGAGACTATTTCAAGTCAGTAGGAAATCTTGTAATGATGTATTTAGTTGATAGTCATGTTTCTCAGGATCCTTCTGTTTTTATGTCCAATATGATGTATTCTATTTCTTTGATGTCTAGATATGAGGTTCCTGTGCTTTGTACGTTTAACAAGGTAGACATAGAGGATGCCTCTAAGATTGAGGAATGGATTAGGGACTATGAGTCTTTTAGAAAATCTCTTAACGAGTGCAGTCATATACCAGTTCATATTGGATCACTTGCACAACTCAATAGATACTGTTTCTGTTTCATCGAAAACGGGTTATGGAAAGACGATTTTCTTAGTAAAGTATATGAATGTTAGGAAACAATAAATAATTTTCAATTACTTGTTTTAAATAAATGGGTTACTTTTTTAAAAAGAGTTGTGGGTTGCTAAGTTTTAGGCTCGTCTAAATTAAAATCAAAAGATGTAGTATTAGGTTATAAATACAGGCAAATTAAGTTTATTGATTACTTCTCTTTTAGCTTAAAATGGAACCAAATAAGAGTTTATCTTGTGTATGATAAATTAAAACAACGATAAACATTAAATTTTGTATATTCGCTATGGAAGATTTTAAGGAAGCACTAATTATATTGCTACTTTTACACCAACTGATGGTTATATACAGAGATTAGAGCATGCTTTGTTTTTGATATACACACTTAGATATTGCATATTTGGATTTTTATGTAAAATCCATATTTATTTAAAAAACAAAATAAATTTACGGCTATTTTGTAAATTTAGATTTATAATATTCTTTTGGTAGAATGAATATCTTTAACTTGAAAGATTATCTTTATTGATTTAAAATAAATAATTAACATTTAACCCTTAAATGCTGGAAACAATAATTATTTATTTTTTGTTTACTTAAGAAATATTAATTTAGGCGTAATTTGAACTTGCTGGTGTTTGTGTGCTATCTTGAAAGAATAAAGATGATATTGATTACTTCTCTTTTAGCTTAAATGGAACCAAATAAGAGTTTATCTTGGTGTATGATAATTAAAACAACGATAACATTTTTTTTTTTTTTTTTTTTTTTTTTTTTTTTTTTTTTTTTTTTTTTTTTTTTTTTTTTTTTTTTTTTTTTTTTTTTTTTTTTTTTTTTTTTTTTTTTTTTTTTTTTTTTTTTTTTTTTTTTTTTTTTTTTTTTTTTTTTTTTTTTTTTTTTTTTTTTTTTTTTTTTTTTTTTTTTTTTTTTTTTTTTTTTTTTTTTTTTTTTTTTTTTTTTTTTTTTTTTTTTTTTTTTTTTTTTTTTTTTTTTTTTTTTTTTTTTTTTTTTTTTTTTTTTTTTTTTTTTTTTTTTTTTTTTTTTTTTTTTTTTTTTTTTTTTTTTTTTTTTTTTTTTTTTTTTTTTTTTTTTTTTTTTTTTTTTTTTTTTTTTTTTTTTTTTTTTTTTTTAAAAAAAAAAAAAAAAAAAAAAAAAAAAAAAAAAAAAAAAAAAAAAAAAAAAAAAAAAAAAAAAAAAAAAAAAAAAAAAAAAAAAAAAAAAAAAAAAAAAAAAAAAAAAAAAAAAAAAAAAAAAAAAAAAAAAAAAAAAAAAAAAAAAAAAAAAAAAAAAAAAAAAAAAAAAAAAAAAAAAAAAAAAAAAAAAAAAAAAAAAAAAAAAAAAAAAAAAAAAAAAAAAAAAAAAAAAAAAAAAAAAAAAAAAAAAAAAAAAAAAAAAAAAAAAAAAAAAAAAAAAAAAAAAAAAAAAAAAAAAAAAAAAAAAAAAAAAAAAAAAAAAAAAAAAAAAAAAATTTTTGGCATTTGAAAGTACAGCTTTATGCTTTTTTAGTTTTATTTAGAAAAGGTTGACAAAAAAACTGTGAGCTTTTTTTAAAGAAAGTTTCTTTTTAGTTTTAAAACTTAAAGGTTGCTTTAAAATTTGGTGAGAGTCTTTTTTTAAAAAAATAATAAAGTAGTATTTACTGATCAAACAACCTTAATCAGACTCTTTAGAGTTTTATTTTAGGAGAGGGAGATTAAAGTATAAAATTTAATAAATAGTGCATTTATAGCAGCAATTTATTCATATTCTTTAAAGATATAAATTATGTCGCGATGAAAATACTAAACGTTTTACGTAAAATTTAACAAAATTTTAGCCAATGGTCAACTTTAAAGACATCTTCAATTGATACTCAAACTGAAAGGTCTTTAGTTTTAATTATAAAAAATTTTAAATGCTATTTTAAAGCTAACTGTAGATAGCCTCTTTTCCTTTTGATTTATGTTTAATATAAAACATTAATATAAGACTTACTTATTGTAAATTAATGTACTAAAATAGGGAGCTAAAAATTTGTAGCAAGTTGTGAAAATTCTATGTTATTGCTGATGAAATATCCCAACTGCACGTATGGAAACCTGTATTGTACCATATTTCCTTACTTGGAATGGTATAATATCTAGCTTCCACGATACACATAGACTTGTACTTAAAATCCGGTCTCAATCAAATCATGAAAGATGTATATGCCGCAGTCAAATGATAAAATTAAAAAATAAATTGAGTAACCTGGTAGAATGCGGCTTTACCAAAAGCTTTCCATAATGCTTCCGCCAGCTGTTCTACCAGTATAACTTTTCTTAAAATAAATATTTTTTTAAGGAAACTCATTTATTTTATTTCTTCTTGTGGGGTTAAAATTTATAATTTTTTTAAAAATAAAAATAAAGTGCAATATTATTATATAATACTCTTTATTAGTTAAATCTGTTGGAAATAAATGGTTCATTTTTCAAATTCATGCATAAAAAAATACTATATTTTAAAAGATAAAGTAATAGTTGTATCTTACAATATAATTAGAATTCCAAGCGCTTTAATTGAAGTATATATAACTTATTTTAGTTCTAAATACACTTTTAACTACTTTGTAAAAATGATTTTTGTCATTTCCCTTAAAAATATTAAAGATTTGATCGAATCCCTATTTATAACTTCACTATGACATATAGATATTTTTATGTAATATTCTCTCTAACAATCGTCATTATATATTTTCAAAAGGAACATTATCTGAGAAAGATTGATATGGCTTTGCTAATCTAAGAGTTTTATGTAGTATCGCGTCTTAGAGAAGCGCTCGCATCACTCACTCGTATACTAGCTTATTGTTCACAAGCAATCATAGCTAATATCTAAATGGAACTCTAGTACCAATCAAAACCGTAATCAACGATGCGGATAGTAAATTTT
>CAKJTV020000353.1:0-23707 GCA_917862395.2 Heliconius sara
CGCAACAGAATGATGAATCGTATTACTTGTGGGCTATGAAGTTTTTTATGGAATTCAATAGAGGACATCATTTCCAAGTTGGATTAGTTAGGTGATATATTACTGCTACCTTATCTAGAAAATCAAAACTGATTTGCATGTGTACATGGAAGATATATAAGAAACGATGTTAATGGAGGCATTTAACAATGTAACAAAAGCAAAATATTTTTTTTTAATATTTTTGGCCTGGTTTGTCTGGGTTCATTCAAAATAATCTCAGAATCGACTTAATTATTGAATTGAATATTAAAAATATATATATTTTAGCGAAACAATGTCAGTGCCGATGTTCCATTACGTACAACAGCAAATGGAGAAATATTACGACATGATTAAAGTTGAGAAGAAGAAATTCTCCACTTGGGTGAGAAGACTCCACCTCGCTCTTAGAGCTTATAAGGAACTTCTGAATACATTACTCGCGATGGACAAAAGTACCGATACAATGGTCAAAGAGTCTGCCAAAGTGTTGAAAAGTAATATATTCTATGTGTTGGAGTACAGGGAGTTCATTTTGAGTATATTTCTGAACTACGATGAGAGCAAGATGCCGAGGTGAGGGCTTTTTCTGTTATATGTTAGAAGAAGAAGTTATGTTATATATAAAACAGTTATAATTATTTTATTGTAATAAAATGTTTAAATTTAAAATATATATGAATTTTAACACAGTGTTGAGATAAATCGTATAATTTTATTAAATTTTAATAGAAATATTCTCTTGCAGATCATATTTAGTAGATTTGATAGAAACAGTTCATTTGTTCCTTAAAATGTTAGAGCACTATTGCAAGAGGACGGGGTTGGTGGTGCAGAAGAAGGTCCGTAAGAAGACCAAGTCTAAAAGTAAGTCGCAGTGATTATTATTCAATTTATTTTACTTTGCAATATCCGTACTAATATTAGAAACGGGAGAATTTGTTTGGTTGAATACACTCATCTCAGGAACACTTGGTTGCCATTGAAAAAGAAAACATTTTGAGTTGAATAGTTTATTTATTGAGGAAGGCTTTAGGCTATATTACATCAAGTTAACAGTTCTCGCATCTATCATGTGTCATGACATACGTGTCATACACAACAAGGAGTTGTTCCCATTAGAAGCTAGTTTGTTCAATATTTTATTGTAATATAATATGTACGTAGGGATTGCGCACAAACAAATGATCAATTGTTTATATTTAATAGTTCATTGTTTTTTTTTTTTTTCTGTTTATTGGTCCACAAAACAAATTACAATCAATATATATTTACTTAGAGAAAATATCACAAACATAGTAGATACAAGTGATTGCATTTTTCTAGTTGCAGACACAGCATGCGTTATAGTGTACTAGATAGAATAACTTACGGTAACAAAGAAAAACAACTAATAGATACATAGATATGCAAAAACTAAATTAATTAACAATTTTCAAAACGTATACCAAAATAAAAAAAATAAAAAATCTATATGAAAAAAACTCCTTAAATTAAATTAAACTCAAACTAAAAATACTGATTAACTAAAATTACATTAATTTTAAAACTAAACAATTTCTTTCAACTTATGACGCAGAGAGGTTATGGAGATAGAATTGAAAATATCTAATTTAAAGCACATAGCATTATATGAGGAAGTCATACGGTGAAGGGGTGAGTGGCTCAATACATTGGTTTTAGCGGGAGGAAGACAAAATGTTTTTCTATTTTGCAAACGACTGGCAGGACGTGGTATGCAAAAATTTAAGCGATATAAGAGGTCAGGTGAATCAATGATTCCATGGATTAACTTATAGAGTAAAATGATATCAAGTACTTTCCTGCGGGTAGAGAGGGGTACCATTTTGTAATAGTCTAACCGTTTTACATACATTGTTAATAAAATTTACCCAAATCTGAGTTAAATGACCTCTACTATGGATATGATATGTATGTGTATGAGGCACAGCGTCTGAGTGTAAGAACGACGGTTGGGAGTTCGATTTCTACTTGGGGAATGATTATATATTGACATTATTTTCGTTTCTCCGCTCCGGTGAGCCTCGCAACGGCTCAAGAATTTGGCGGTGGGTGGACAACGAAATGTCTTATCACTAGGCTCTCTCTGCATGCCGTATGCCAGCATGGACCTAATAAGTGAAATATATTTTCTTGTATGTTTGTTAAAAGAACAAAAGCCCCGCGTGTCCAAGCCGATACAAACCCCGCAATGGGAGCGAGTGAGGCCTCAAATGGCCGCAGTGTTGAGTTCTGCTACAGGAGAGTGTCCGCCGCCTTTCGACGCGGCCTCTGACGTGCCTGTTGATGGACAGAAGTAAGTGCTTTGTTTGTGGATTCCTTTAGCTCCACGTGCACACCGCCTGGCGGTGAGTGGCGGAACTCTACGCCGAACTTTGTCTTGTTTTTCCGTCTATTTAAGATGCGTGATTGCCGTAGAAAAGGAAGAGATAGCGTAATTTCCATATTTCTAAACTGGGAATTTAACCCATTACCATAACATTTACAATCAGACTTACAGTTTTAAAGCAATGAATTATTTAATGTAGAAAATCATATTCAAAACCAGTACTTTTATTACTTTAGCTTTCAAAAAACCTATTTATAAATCAATAAAAACACCGTCTACTTACTTCTAAAACTTAAAAATTACCGATTCAAGAAAGTCAGAGAGGAAAAAGTATCCGTAGCATTTCGATATTTTATTTTCAAAACGGATTCCTTCGTAAAAGTACGACTCGAACCCCGTCTACATTTCATTAGGAAAATGCAACGTTACGTTTGAAATAACGAAGTAGCTTATTTAGATATTAGATATTGAAGTGTCCTTGATAGAGACAGAGGACATATTTTTTTTCTTTGGAAGTAAAAAATGTCTTTAATTGTCAGAGTAGGTACGTACTTCATAAGAGTTCGTAAAATTTTGGTTTATTTTATTTAAGCTTCACGCATATAGCAAGTTAAGATACCGAATTTTCGAGACATTGCGTGTTGAGTGGAACTCAACTTCACGCATTTGCCTTGATGCCACTGTGAAAAAAATCTTTCTACGAATTGTGGTTCACGACTAATAACAAACGTATAAAAATAATCTCTTCGTCGAATTAATAAAATATTTTTTTATTTATCTCCTTAAACTTACATGTTCATTATCAGCTCTAACTGTAATAACATTTCGCAAGAATTATTATTTTTCGATCTCGTTTGTTTCGGAGGGCCTTTAATGTTACTTATATTTAATTTTGTATTTGAAATTATATTTTAGTTTTTTCATTCAAAGAGTGTAATTGTCTAGAAGGAAAATGTCCTGAACGTACGATGGGTTCAAGTCACAACTAAAAATATTCGTATGCATTTGACAATTATATAAGATGTCAGTTGCGCGACGGTTATTAGTTCGATTTCCACTCGGGGAGTGCATAGCGCGGCGTTAAGTTCTGCCACTCAGCAAGCAATGCCTCGAACGACGGAAAGTAGGGAACGGAGTGTTATAACAGTAACTTTCCCTGCTTACGCTATTATTATGTAGCAAACATACAGTGTAAAGTGAAAAAAAAAATAGGTAACTATACAGTTTTTCGCAGATTTAAAGACCCCATTAGAAAAGTAAAAATAATCTATACAAAATAAAACACCAGTACTGTTTCTTAAAATTTTCATTAAAATTTACAAATTAAAAGTAAATAGCGAGGTGCTTCAGCGATTTCATAAAGCCCTAAGCTTACATTTATTACAGCGTTCAGTCGCGCCTGACTGGTCGAGACATTTATATGTGACTCTATAAGTTTGAGGATTATTGTCTTTTTGTTTCGAAGTTTAGTTTTCGTGTTTTTATTTGATTAAGAAATGTCGTTAAGATATTTTAGATGTTATTTAATACTTTTTTTATATTCTTTTTTGGGCTGTAAAATTTCAATTGCTTTATAGTAATTTTAACCAATACCCAGTAACCCAGCTGAAATAAAACAAATATGAAAGTGTTAATTGACAAACGTTATTAGTTAACGCTGTATCCCGCACGCAGAGGCATTTCATTTCCTCGAGAGGGAATCGAACCCATAACCTGTTGCGTTTGCAGTCATACGCATGTGCCCCTGCGCCGCGATCGGACTTAATTTTATTTTATTTGTTATATCGTAGAAAGAGAATAACGAAATTAGGGTACAAAACGTACTTACTAAAATATTATCAATGTTGCTAAACAACACGAGGCGTTCATTTTCGTCAGTAATGACGTAATTACACAATTTGAATGATGAATTTATATTTTTATTTTACTTCATTTTTTCTTCCAAACACGTTAAAAAAGTTTAAAAGTCACTAATCTTAATTTTTTTAATACTACATATTTTCTTAATAGTTAATAGTTTTACTATTTAATCATTACTTACGGTATAAATATTTTTAGGGGAGATTGTATGAAGAAAATACAAAAATTAATGCGGGACCACAAGTATGAAGATGCCGTCGGAACATTCCGAGCCGCGAGGTGAGTTTTCGTTAAACCTTTAGAATATTATAATTTTAAAACAATCAATATAGTAAACATATCTATTTTTTTTATTTATTTATTATTTTGAAATTCTTAAGTACAAATAAATAAAAATTATTGCATTTAATTGTTGCCACGTGGGCCTGTTAATTATGTAAAAGATGTAAATTTATAGGGAAGTGTGGCCCGAAGGAGGGATATTTGGTGCGAGCGATATCAAAGAAGATGAAGAGCTCGATATGCTCGAGACTATCTACAACACGGACTTGGGAGTGGACGTTGGTATGCATTTTTTCGTGTATAATACAGTTATGATATTAAATGTCTTTAAGATTACACAAATCACTACTTTTTATATTATTTTCTTTTCTATTCTTTAAAATCTACATTAATTAACAATCATTGATTGCACCTGGTAGCAATCCAAAATAAATATTAACACATTTTATCAAATAATCTACCATCATAGCTTCTTGTTTTGGATTGAAAATTGAATGGGTTTTTTTATAATTCACTTCCATCGTAGCTCCGTTGTTTTTTCTTTAAATATTTAAACAGTTTCTCATGGCTAATATTATATTCAGAAGCAACATCTCTAAATGTTCTGTTTGTTTCCAGAGTTTCCTTAGCTGCCAGCTCAAATATTTCTTGGGTCGTATTGGGACTCTTGTACTCTTTCTTGCGTAATTTCTCGTTCCGTAAAAAAATACCGTAAAAGAATCATTCAGTTACACACATACGTGGTAAATTTTAACATGTCAATACTTACCCCACTCCACTAGTCACTACACTTAGTAGAGTATAAGCTCAAGGATAATATAATATAGTGTTACTGAGTAATTCGATTCAGCTATTAAATTTATCTTAAATCAATTGTTTGCAATACACACACTTCTCTTCTCTGTCCCTCAGAGGCGACTGCGAACTACCTCCACAAGCGACGGCCGACTGTGCATACATACACCGACACGTTTCGAACTCACAATTTTCACACTTATTACATTTGATTTTAACATTTTAACTCCTGTTTAAAAAAAATATTCACATTGTAATATAACTTAATATTGTATTCCATCATTTTAACAGTCAACATATTTAAGATCAACTTAATTTTGCTTTAGGCACAGTTGAAGAAGAACCACAAGAAAATTCAGAATACGACGAAGATGGTAAGATTTCTTTTATATATTTTCCTTTATGATTTGTCTTTCTGATGAAAGTTTCCGTTTTGGGAGCCAAACATTAAATTTACTTTTACTTTAAAAAAACATATTTAGTTTCCTTTCACATGGAATGGAAAATACCTGAACCACGTGTATGATATAAAATAATAAGACTTATCGTTGTAATATGCTAGATGAAGAAGACGAAGAAGAAAAGTCGACAGCTGTGGTCGAGACGGACTTTGATTTTCAAGATTTCGTTCTAAGGTCAGTGTTCTCCGATTCGATATCTGCTGCACTCCGCACGTAGCAAAGCGTGCAAGGCGAGCCTTGTCTCCAAACACGCCACAAACACGCAATGCTGCAACATTTGGGGAACAGTTCCCGCCTTCCTGCCGAGTGCAGGATACAGCGTGCAGCTCTACAATCTATGACTCCCTGTACGATGTCCCAAAAGCAGCTATTTGTGCTCCTCGCTGCGTACAAAGTGGAGTATGACATGAGACGGTATCTGCTCGCACTTGCGCGTCGCGTTTGGATTTCACTCAAAGTGCCTTTTGATAATAATCATATGATACGGTTTGTCATTTTCTTGATGTTTCTTCAGTTTTGACTTATTTTTTAGTTTATGTATGCTCTTGTTTTGTCTTTCCTGTCATACAAAAAATATAGTTTTTGTTGCTCAATTGATTAGGTCATTTTTACTCGCGAGAGTTGTATGTTGAAATGCCTTCTCTATATGTACGTGCTTAGTTACCGGTTACGTTCGTCAGGTTCTGCCACCAGCGAGTGGTGAGCGCGTGTGTGTGTCTGTTGGAGCAATACCTCCGGAACTCGCCGTACACGAACCACTGCGCCGTCAAGATGCTGCACAGAGTCGCGCGGGACTGCAAGCGACCGGCCATCATGTTCCAGGCCTCTCTGTTCCTGGTGTTCCAGAGGCTGCTGGCCAGCCCTGGGCCGTTCGAGGTCACATTGTTGTATTGTTATTGATATATGCCATCAAAATGTGGGAGACTTAGGATTAATGTAAACGTATTACAAGAAGCCAGTCGTGGCGCTGAAATGCAAACGTGCTACTATAAACACGACAGGTTGTGGGTTCGATTATATCATCATTTCTTCGCTCAAGCACAGCACGGCGTTGAACGGAGTGTCGCAACACTAGGTTCCCAGAAACCAGGTTCCCTTTGTCTACACTGCTGTGTGTGGGATGCAGCGTGAAGTAAAAAATAGCAGTTCTACTAAGTTCATCTGGTTTTTTGTACCTGTAGATAAAATATGAATTTAATGTTTAAATAGAAACGAGCCATAACGGCCGTGATGCTTGAATATTTTATTAAAATTTAGTAGGAGACCCTCTCCCGGGGAGTGGTATGAATCTTTCATATTAAATAAAGAACATATGGTCTAAAAATGTTTTCCATCGGTACATCTAAGTTTTAGTAAAATAGGTTCAGCTCTATATAAACACATAAAAAATACTAAACGATGTATAGAAAGTTCTATCTGCCTGCCCTACTACATGCGGGATACAGCGTGAAGCTGAAAATACGTTTTAATGATCGTCCAAGTTCATTTATAAAAATACTTTACATACTGCGGTATAAATATTACATAAAAAAATTAAAAAAATTGGAATCTCATACATTATCTGGTAGAATGCGATAAAAGCGACTTTAATACCGCCATGTGACGGCTCAAACGTTGTAACATCGCAGCGGAGTTAAGCCGTGTTTATATTATAAAGCCGCCATGCTGAATTTGTTTCATAACATTGGTTTAAAAGGCAATTTTGTATGTTAATTTCTTTTATATCTTTTTTATGTTTATATATTCTACAGAGAAATGGGGCTTGTTGAACTTTTGATTTTTCTATATCATATTTATTTGAAAAAGAAGTAAGAGAAAAGAGTCCTTTGGCACCGGTTTTAAATGCAATATAATTTTTAGGTTTTTACTGATATTCTTCAGTTTAGTATAGTATTCTAAATAAAAAAAATCCTCTTGAACCACTATCAAGAGGAAACATTATATTTAAACACATGCATTTACACACGCATAAGTGAAGACGACAATTTCGAAATCTCGCAATGCTTTAAGACAATTATTTTTTGTACCCAGTGAAAATGGGTAATGACGAAATATCCATTGTATTATTATAATTGACGTATAACTTTTTATGTTTTATAATGTAATGATTTACTTAACCGTTTATTTACTTAAACATAAAACAAATAAAATATTTAGTCCATGCGGGCGAAGCCGCTCGCGAAAGACTAGTTTATTTCATTTTCAGGTTGATTGATTCGTGGCCAACTCACGTGGCCAAATAACTATAGAACTATAGAAATTATAATTTCTAAAACGTTAAATTTCCACAGAAAGTGTCGTTTAAGAAAAAAATATTCCAAATTTAACTTTAATAAGTTGAAAAATGGAGGGAAACTTCATAAAAAAACTTTTTATTACCTCTAAGGAGACATTTAAAAGTATTTGCAAATATTAAATACTAATGTAGTTAGTGCTATGTGTAGTTAGTGTTATGCAATTACAATAGTTTAATTTAACTTAATATATAGACTAAACAGTAGATTATGGTTACAAAAAATAAATTGTTCTAATATTTGTAAGCACAAAAAAAATATGTTTTTACAAACAGCAAACAGCAATATCTTAGCGCTTATAAGTAGTTAGTACGGTACGGTTAGCTTAAGCAAGACCCCGCCCTTTAACGTTTATCTGAATGAGACGAGTAAATGCTTAGGAGGAAATAGAACAAATCGCTCCTGTAATTGTAAGGAAACATTTAAAATGAATTTGTATTGGAGGGGTTTTTCAGTATATTGAAAAATAAATTGTATTTACTTGTACGCTGTAAATGTGGTTTTTTTAACTCGAAATTTATTGATAAATTGCAAGATACATTAAATCCAATTGAATTACATTCTGTTTATGATTTATAATCTAATAGTAAAGATAAAAATTGAAATAATTATATGTATTTATTTTTATACACCGGTATATCCTTTCTTTTCTAAATAAGAAAGTAAGAAGCTGCCAGCTTACAAAGCTATATAGCTGTGGAGTTTTAAATGTAACTTTATTCAACAGGAATTGGAAAAGTTCGCCATATTTGTTCTGAGGAAATTCGCTGAAATGGCATCGAGGAGTAGCAAAGTTTTCATCGAGCTGTTATTTTGGAAGAGCTCTAAAGATTCTGTGGAAATTGAACTCGGTTACGACCTCTACAACGACCCGCGGTAACTTGCACTTTAACTGTTATATTTAACTGGATTTTAACTTTCTTATAAAAGCTTTTAATACACAATAATTAATACACGTTCATGGAAACAGGGCTAGGACATAAAATGTTCCGTAAAGCGCAAGTAATTTAAATTTTAAATACATATAACTTCAAATATTTTATTAATATTTACTTTGGAAAATACAAATTAAATCCAATCTCATTCATGTAGACTATTGTTTCCAATATTAGAAGAGATATATACAAACTTAATCGAATTTCGATTTAATTGCTATAGAAGCGGTTTGGCTATAAACAGGATAACAAGAGTATCGTTCACTTTATGCTGCCTCTAGACGAACCAAAATTGTTTTACACAATCTATTAAGCAATTTACTACTGACTGTAAATGCGTCATTTGTGAGTGTCAGCTTAACGTTCAATCTCGAAAACAGTAAGATTGTGGGAAACGCAACGCCTTAACACTGGGTTCCCTCTGTCCACTTGCGGGATACAGCGTAAAATAAAATCCATATCCATATATTCTTTGCACCTTCAATTTAACGAACTAGACACAAACAACATTTATAAATCAGCCTCACGCTGTATCCCGCACACAGCAGGGTATCATATCAGGTCACCGCTAGGTTCCCATGTTCCATCTGCCTACCCTGCTGTGTGCGCAATACAAAGTATAACTTTTTTGATAGCCTCATATAGTAAATTCATTCATATAGATGTATTTCCTTAATTTTTTTTATTCCTCTACTTTGGTGAGAAGATAAGTCAGGCGAAGCCGCGTTAGTGTCGCTAGTGTCCTAATATAACAAAATTCTAAAATATAGTATGTTGTATGCGCAATGATCTACATATTTACGAAGTGTTGTTTTCTAACATCAATTAATATAAATGAAAGGGAAATTGTGATAGATTGTGTGTCAGAGGCCGCTTTTTAAACTGATCCCATCATTTTTATGTGCTTTTTCCATTTTGTTTGTTATTCCACATTCATTTTCCTAAACGCGGCGTACAGCGTCGCCTGTCGGACTAATATGTGCGACGTATTGGAGACTTGGTTATAAAATGTAATATGTTGTTATGCGCTTTCTCTCTTATTGACATTATATTAACATTAGTTTTTTATCTATTTGAATGGTATAATCTGTTCATAGTTATAGTTCTCCTCTGTGTACCCCTTTTTACCCATTTTTAAGATCTTTATTTGAACAAGTTGACGAAATCCAAAGCCACGCATTGTCCAACTAAATCAGGGGTTCCCAAACTTTTCTTTCTCTAGGACCGCTTTTATATCATTCTTGGTAGCAGGGACCACTATGCATGCCGGTATAATAAAATACCTGTGATAATCAAACAAAAACTTCGTCTCACCGTCCCCAGTCGTAAAGTTAAAATTGTTCGCGAACCAGTGAACTAAATAAAAAAAACATAGAACACATTTTCCCGCTTGTATAAATAAAATTGTACATTGTTTATGTGAATGTAACATAGTTATTTGATTCAGACATTGTTTGTCGAGTGACATCTCAAGCACCGCGCCTTGTCTTGTTACCAGAGCGAGGTAATGTAATATCAGTAAGAGAGTGAGACCCGAGACCGTCGTGCTTACCAATCACTTAATGACGTTTGTAAACGAAAACAACCTACCTCTCTAATAAGACACATACTTAGAAAAATATTGTCTAAATATACCAAAAACTTGTTTAAAACATTTTATACAAATTAATATAAATGGAGGTACAAAGGTGTAACCGTCAAAGTTTTAACGCGGAAAGGCGAAATTGTGATTAATCGTCCCTCAACAGGGATAAGCCGGGCAACTCGCAGTGGACGGAGGAACAGGAGGAGGAACTCCGTAAACTTTACTTGGAAAATCAAACCAACCCTGAGAATGATCAAGGTGAGCCCTGAGTCTTGCACTCGTAAAAATGTATGCTATAATGTATTAGAAAGTTTTAGGCTTAAGATTACATTAAGATTATATCACAATATACTATTGCACATGTGGTTGTGCAATAAAATTGTACGTATTCCGTCTATTGACGAAACAATCGTTCAATAATATTGCGAATGTATTAGCAGCTTTAGAACGCTAAATTAAATTCGAACCTAACACTTTTTAAGAACAAAATCATATCAATCTAATCAAACTCGTCCACAAATTAACAAACCATTAATTACAAAACAATGCGCAGTAATTAATGAACCACACACAACAACAACAGCAGCGTCAATGCGCCTTGATAATATACTAAATAGGTCACTCGAATTAGACAAACCATAAATCGATCGCAGAAACCACAATACTACCGCACTATTAATGTACAGTACATACGAGTGCATACTGCAGGTGTAATGTATAGAGAACTATGGAACGTTAAGTGTGGATATTAGTATTTACTGGTGTTTGATTGCTTAGCTTAGTAGGTAGAGTGGGTAGAGAGGATATGGGAACCTAGTGTTAAGGCACTCGGTTTACTACTTTCTGCGCCACGTTTACAGTCGCACGCTTGTGCCCCTGCATCACGCAGTCATATGTATTTGATTAATAATAGTAATTATGCTTACTTTTCTTATCACCTATCGCAATAAGAAGGCTGATTGCACTGTTTGTATCACGACTTTAAAACCTATCCATTTCGATCATTACTTTAATTAATAAAATATAAAATTATAAAATCCAGACGAACATGAGATGAGATATATTTTTTTTTCAAAATAATAGAACGTCCACATATTTATTAAAATAGACGGACGGAATGGAATAAATAAGTTTTTTTTTCAACTTCACTCATCGTATGTCAGGAACCTAACATGCGATGCAAACGAAGTGTCTTAACACTAGGTTCTCGAGTTCATTCCAGGGTGGATACAGCGAAAAGCTAAAAAACATATCTTTTGCTCAAAAAAAAAATGATCTGATGAACCATATGTTTTATTTAACAAAATATTCATTTAACAAAATATCCATTACATATTACTTTCATTACAATAATTTATTTCTCTATACGACAGATGTAATCGACTGGATATTAGAAAACTTAATAGTACAAACTCGCACTCGTAGAAGTGTCATCAAGAAACTCAAAGAACTGGGACTTATATTCAAAGCGCCAACTAAGAAAAGCAATAAAGAGAGAGAGAAAGTGCCTTTGGAGTTTACTGAAGAAGAAGATAATATTTTGAAGGAACTTTGGAAGGAACATGGCGATACTAAAGGTCATTATTTTAATTAAGTTCTTTTCACAGACTTCGTGCATTATGCGGAACACTATATCTTTAATATAGTGTTAGATATAATGTAAAAGTTCGATGTTTATTTGCTACAAAAACGAATTCTACTGATTAATTATTGTGTTCTTTGATGAATTTATATATTTTAAAATTATTAGTTCTGACACACAAAATCGAAGCAGCTTCACGCTTTTTGAATGGTTTTTTTTCATATAGAATAGCAATAAGACTGCTGAAAATGTCAATTTTGATTATTGAATTCTCACTTTTAATATTGTTCATTCAATGAGTTGCAGTTTCAGCAACGATCCTTAGGGATTGCATTGCAAAAAATAAAATAATTAAATAAAAAAATCTATCCAATAATCCTTATACAGCTTCTTTACAATTAATAAATCGTATCAAACGACACCTCTACCTATAAACGGGTCTATTAAATAATGCTTTACTTTCCTACTTTCAAAACCCGCAGTTGCACAATTGATTTTTTCCTATCTCACTGTGTACAACCATTAAGGCTCTACTCGTGTATGACCGCTCTGACAGTTTCAAACCATAAATTCCGTACCGATACTTAATTAAACCGAGATAAAATGCTCGTGCGACATCTTTACTAACGGAATTAAGCTACGACTTAACGGCCGTTTTGTAAATAGAAATAATCTTGATATTTTCTGTAAACTATACTGTGTATTTAGTATACACTAAATGTCACGTGGAGTGACAGTTGTTGGTTCGATTCCCACTCGGGGAAATGAATATGCAGCTCATGGTATTTAGCATGACTATGTACTGATTTTTTTTAGTAAATGGTGTCAATTTCACTGTTCGACCTCAGAATCGCTTCCTCATGCATCCTCATTTTTATGCAACAAACGACCAATTTCTGTATAGTTAGTATACACAAATTCTTGGCGACATTATGTGTACTCTATCTATCTACTGTGGCCCATAACATGTATAAAATCTAATAGAAAATATCTACATTTAGTAACTATCTTGGACATATGGTACTTATCTATCTACTGTGGCCCATTATTTATCCAAAATCAATGACGTCGATTAGACGTAGGTCATCTATCTAGGGTATGAGTAAATAAGGTTATAATTTTGCACCAAATTTCTAGACGCACTAGACAAAATATCGTCCAGAATGCCTCACAAACGATCCAAACGAAGCCTCAAAGAGAGACTCACAGAACTAGGCTTGAGAACAAGTACTCGTACGCGCAAGAAGAAAGAAGCGTCTAAAAGCGATAATAAATCCAACGGTAAGTTTTTCAGTCTAACTTTCTAGTTTCGTCTTATATATATTTGTATATAAATGCAGAGGTTGAAGTCCCGCAGTAGCACGTCGATTGTAAACACTACGGTTGTGAGTTCGATTCTCTCTTGGAAAAATGATTCGTTTTCATTTCTTCACTCTGGTAACAAGAAGCGCAGCGTTAACTTCCGTTTAAAAAAATATTTTTTATTTCTTAATATACCTATATTTATTTGAAAGTTTTGTATTTTTAGTGATATGTTGTAAGTGCTACTTTGATTTTTTAATTTTAATTCATTTATATATCAGCAAAGTCTCTCTTAAAAATTCTTATTCGTATAACATAATATTATTATATTATTATATTTTAGAAACTTCATCGGATTCAGACAATTCTAGTTCAGACAACGAGGACGTTAGGGCTCCCAAACCTCATATAAAACCTAAGAAGAAACCGACGACGCAAAGTAGAAATAAGAAACAAACAAAGAGTATGGAATTAAGTGCTAATGAAATTGCGAAACTGTTGGTTCAAGCTGTTGATGATGGTCAGTATAATTACTTTGTGCTTTGTATATAAGGGAATTGTATTATTTATTAAGATTAATGAGGGCGGTCGTGGCGCAGCGACACACGTGTGTGACTGTAGCGCGACGGGTGTGGGTTCAATTCACAACACGCAATGTTTTACCACTAAGCGACCAGGTCCCAGCTCCTACCGCAGGATACAGCATACACATAAAATAATAATTAAATGAATATATATTTCTCTGACGTTTATTATTATCTAGTACGTAGATAACTTTAATCATTATTCTATGGTAAAATATGATGTATTGACATACTTACATATGTTAAAGAAATCTTCTTTTAAAATATATATATATTTGTCGTATACTTCGGCAAATAACTCTATAATATATGATAATATATGTACATAAATTTGTTGATTTACTGAAAAGTTTCCTTAATCTACACATTCTATGCAAAAATAATGAAAAATGGTATAAATTATTTCCAACACTGTTTTTTCTCATTGATACAATTAAAAGATTTCCTATATTAATACGGACAAAGTCAGGTGTTTCGCAAGTTTTATAAAGCATTGAATGAAAGTTCAAGAACTTTGAAAGCTGAAAGTTTTCTAACTAAAGTAGTTGTAACAATTGTTAGATGTTTGCAACATGAGCTCGCGTGTACTATATTGTGTTTCCCTTGTATTTGTTTTTCATTTACTGTGTTAATATGAACTTTTGTATTATTTATTGATTTTTAAGTTTTCCTTTGTTTCGAGGTATTTTTATGTACATATATTCCTTTCTCAAAATATTATAATTTTTGTTTAAACATGCGTAGGTATTTCTAATTTATTGTAACAAAAAAATCTATTTCACAGTCAATTGTGTATAATAAAAACAACAAAAAAATATTTAATAATTTAAGAAATTCATTTAATATCAAAAGACCTCTTAAAGTAATCTAAAACTATTTACATTAAAACAATAAACGAAACGTTGAAAGTTGGTTGAACACAATTTTTATTCAAAACTATATAAACTTGCTTACTACAAAAATATATAGTTTCGACAGACGGACTACAAAATGGTCTTTTACTTTTTAGGTACGGAACCCTTAAAGACAAAATAAAACAATAAAATACTATATACTGATATATTTTTTCCACTCCTACAGGTTTAACAGAAGCATTAAAGTGGTTAGCGGAAAATCTAGAAGAAGTAGCCCTCGACCAAGAGGCTGAAGGCTTCGATCCTCATTCCGAAGGAACACCCATAGTGCCGATATCCCGTGAAGCTGTCGAAGCCATCGGGAACAAGTTGTTTATCAAAATATTGAAAAGTGTCGGAGTTGTACCACCGGGGGACGAACAGGTGACTTTTTAATTATATTCTGTATTGTGTAATACTCCGACAGGGAACCTAGTGTTCCCCATACACCGGCGAAAGTTTGAGATATTGTATGTTAAGTGACGGAAATCAACGCCGCACTGTTTTTTCTGATTAGAGCGAAGAAATAAAAATAATTTATTCCACCTAGAGGGATCGAACCCACAACCGTCGTGGTTACTGTCACGCTGTGCTATGATAATTTTTAATATGTCTATAAAATATTTAAGTACGTTCGCTATAACAATATATTACAATTTTATTTAAAATATATTTTATAACAGGAAACTTACTGGAGAATACCGAGTAACTTACACTTTGAAACTATACGCAAGAGAAGAGAAATCATCATAAAAGCTGCAAACAAAGAGCTTGTAATAGATAATGATAACAACACGCAGACAAATGATGGTGCAAATGAAACTGAAAATAATGATAATGCTGAATCTAGTGATGACGATGATTTATTTGAAAATTTAAGAAAAATACAAAATATTACGAATAAAAGTGGTTCAAATAAATCGGATAATCGCAATCGAAATCGTAATGTCGATTTTGATGACGATACAACTAAATCAAAAGAAAAATCAAATACTAATAAGCATGATTTATTCGACAAATTACTGAACGATATTCCGAGTAGTACTAAACAATCGAACAATCGAAAACGTAGTCGTAGCATCGATTCTGATGATGACAATATTCGGAAAGTACAAAAAGTAAAAAAAAATGATAATAATGATGACGATGATGATGATGATGATGATATTTTATCATTCGCAAAGAAAACGTTGCAACACACGGAACTTGCAGACACTGAAGACATCATGAGGGATTTAGCAAAACGGTCTTTAACTAGCGGTGAGATGTTCCCAATATATTGATGTTAGGTTTTAATTTTAGATAAAATGTATGAATCGTACATATTGTGGGTGCCATCTTGTGTATAATATATATTGGCTACTTTTGCCTACAATAACTGTGAACGTGCAACTGTAAACGCTACAGGTTGTGAGTTCGATTCTCGCTCTTAGGAATAAAATATTATATATTTAAAATTTTTGCTCTGGTGTCAAGGCAAAGCGTGTGTGGCGTTGAGTTCCGCCACTCAATACGCAATGCCTCTGGATTGCGGCGGAAAGAAAGGGTCCGATGTATCTCAAATTAGGTTCCCAGGCTAACTCTGTCTACTCTGATATATTTAACAATTATTTTAATAAAAAAACTTTACTAAGCACATCCTTTCACAAACTAACAAACAAACACTAACAGTAAGTTTTTAATCAGTTCTTTTAAATAGAAACAAAGTATTTTGACGTTTTAAATAAAAAGAGAAATATGAATGTTGCAGATAGCGAGGAAGAAATGGCGCCTTTTAAGAAACACAAGAAACTGGTAATTAGCGACGACTCAGACTGAATGTTGTTTTGATTGTATTCATTATAATGTTGTTGTAACTTTGATATATTGTAAGTAGTTAATATTTAATATACGGAAATAAATATGTATAGTTCGTTGTAAAGACATAAGTTAGTTTATCCGAAGTGTTCAATAAATATGTTAATTGAATTGGTGATGATCTTGAATGATTATTATATTTTTTCTATTGTACACGTCGGTCATTTGTTTTATTTTTTTCTCAATGTATATAATGTAGCAGAAAAAATATGGTATTATAATATAACATATTAAAATGTAGGTATTATCCCCATAATGCAGTACGCGCGTGTTCTAAAACGGAATTTCAATATACAGTGACGGCGATATACTCTTGTAGCGCTTTACCGTTTTACTTTCATTGCACCGCGTGTGCTTGCATTAGAGGTGGAGGGTGGGAGTGGCATCAGTTCATATAAAGAGAATATTTAAATGTTGAATAGCTTTTGAGGTAAAATAATGCAAAAAATCTTCTAGATAGGCCAGACGCGACTAAAACCGATTGGTTGTGGGTTCGATCCCCACTCGAGGAGATGAAATATTTATTTAAATTTGTATTTCGAGTGTCGAGGCAAAGCGTGGCGTTGTGTTCTGCCACTCAACACGCAATCCCTCCAGAATTCGGCAGAAAATGAGGAACGGAGTACATACGGGTACAGTATAAAGCTAAATATAACAAAATATACTAAAATGGCCAATCAATTTTCGTTAGGTGTTCAATTTAAAACTAAATATATGCACACACACACACATACATATATATATATATATATATATATATATATATATATATATATATATATATATATATATATATATATATATATATATATATATATATATATATATATATATATATATATATATATATATATATATATATATATATATGTATATATATTAAATTTATTTAATTTAAAAAAATAGTACATGTTTCATGTCAACGTGTCTCAATCGATTCACAATTTGTACCATTTCCAATAAGAGTATTTTATTCTGAGTTTGATGCATCCGATATTGCAAATATTGTGCAATATCACCAACTGTAGAATACAAATACCTTTTTAACCAAGACTTGTATGCTTTGGTATTCTACTATTTTTTCTTGCAAAATGAACATAGTGCATCTAGTTTTCAATCAATACCTACAGCTTTTTTTGCTTTACGACGCAGAAGCCGCACACATGGAAATATAACATACGCTTTTTTAATAAAACTAAACTATAACTGTCTAAAAGCAAAAAAATACTAAGCATTACTAAAATTGAACCCATAATCATTGTTTAAAATATTAATATACTATAAGATGGAAATATTTAATTAGCATTAGAAAAAAAACGAATTATAATACCAACTTAAATTTAAACTATTTTTTATTTAAAAAAATCCAAGTACCTAAATGATAATAGGAAAAGTTCCAAGTTCGATTTCTGGTCTTTGTGATATCGCCCGCTCCCCTCGGACTATACCCTTGCTAAGAGAACAAGTTCACGCTTTATTGGAGCTAAAAGGACCTATTACTGATGCTTAGATAGGCTTACTCACATACCGTGAGCTGTGGCTGCTTCTAGTCTCATGATAATATGTAGGAATATAAGTACGTAAATAGGGACTTGTGTGGCGTCCTATTGGGCTTTCGTATTCTATGAGCTAATGTATTCGCATATATTATAATACATCTTACTCTCTATATCTAAATATCATTTGTTTATTTTTCTAAGCAATTGCATTAAAATTGCGAAAAAAAAATTGTATTTTCTTAAGACAAATTAATTATTTATCTTACATATACAGATATCTATACAAGGAAATGTTGTAGATTTAACTAAACTTAAAACAACTAATACATCAACCAACTTTATTTATTAACTCACTCCCATTAAAATTTGCTTTGTCATCATAAAATGTATTAGATATAAATAAGGCATAGGGGAGAACATAACTTTGTTGTAAATCAAACAATGTGCGCACGTAAAAGTTGAGGCAATTAATTAAGTCGACTCCTCACATTGTAACCGAGTCATATCCGGCCACATCCCATCGCGGGGTCGAGGGAGGGGACGCTGGCACTCCACATCAGCTTAGCGCTTCTGAAACTTTCCTAAATGTAATCTGAAAAACTTTAAAATTTATATTGATTTAAGCTGTTTAAAGATTTTTTAACAACCTGACAGGTTGTAGTTCGTTTGTTTTCCACTTGAAGTATTTTTTTTTACATTTTCATTTCGTCGCTCTGGTAACAAGGCAAAACGCGGCGTTG
Source organism: Heliconius sara (assembly GCA_917862395.2). Taxonomy (NCBI): domain Eukaryota; kingdom Metazoa; phylum Arthropoda; class Insecta; order Lepidoptera; family Nymphalidae; genus Heliconius; species Heliconius sara. The sequence continues at coordinate 19,041 of CAKJTV020000353.1, forward strand.
AGTTCCAATACTCAATACGAAAAGTGCGTAACGAAGTGTATATGGAAGTATCTTGATAGGAATGCAGTGTTTTAACACTAGGTTGTCAACAAATTTATTATATATAGACAAGTTGAAATAAACCCGACTGTAAATAATAGTTTAGACTATGAATTCTCTCTACATAACACTCATAATTCTATTTAAGTCATTTTCATAGTTTCATGTGGTTACGCTAAAATGTAATATATAGATAGTCGCTGAACACATTACCTTGTATTGTGCTAGTAGCAAGACAAATAAATTATTGGATAACAAAATATCCAACAAATTTAAATCAATTTACACTATCGAAAAAAACAATAAAAAAAATGTAATGGTGTTATGAAATCTACAAAAACAGTCGAACCCCATGACATCACGTACCCAAGAAACCCATTAAGAAAGCTATTTAAATCAGAACTTTCTTTACGTAGGATTTTTTATCATTTGTTATTTTATCTGGCAACCCCAAAAACAACTCAGCATGTAAATGAAAAAAAAATTAAAGAACACGAGATGTGGCTGTAAAAAATATAAACGCTGGCTTTTCGTAATCTCAACTGTTTTTCTTACTCGAAATTTAGAGTCCGCTCGAATGCTCCAGCATCCTCATCAATCTCTCCTCAGCTCGAACGTGGACCATTAAATTCTCTCTCTCTTCCTCGCAATTATCCACTCGAATAAAAACATTTTAAGTGTTAAATTAACGATATCTCAGCAGAACGTTAACTTGTCCAACTTAAGTGATTAATATAAACGCTGGGAGACTCATCGTTAGGCGCTCGGAGAATACAAAGATGGATCCCATAAAGTATATTTGAATGTTTTTTAGCTGATTCGCACTCGCTGTGAATAATAAGTGTGGTGGATTTGCGGTCGAGTTTGGAGTATTCAATTGGGGTGTTTTATTAATATAAATGTTGTTTGTTTTCGATTGTGGGAGTATTGTTGTTTTTTCAGCTTCACGCTGTATCCCGCATGTAGCAAAGTAGGTAGAGGGAGCCTAGTGTTAAGACAATCGGCCAACAATGCCGCCTCGATACAGAAAATATCAAATATTTCATTTAATCGAATGGGTATCAAAGCCACAATCTGTCGTGTTTATGACTCTGCGCCGCGACTGGCGTTAAATAAAAACATCGTTTCTTAGTGAGTACAAAGTCTCTATGGCTTCCAAATCAAAATAATTTTATTTTGATTTGGAAGGCGTAGAGAAAAGAGACAAACGATATATATATATATATATATATATATATATATATATATATAATATCTATGAAACGTGGATATTACAGAAGAAGATTAAAAGAAAGGTAAATGCGGTAGTGCTCTTTTCGTTTGACATGCCTGACGTACCGAGTCGTTTTGTTGACCGAATTCGCATATAAAACTAAGTAGTACATTACCGTGCCCAAACCGAGCTCGTCGAAAGAACGATAATGGCAAAAACAATGAGAAAGGAAGAGCAGCATTGGTAAGACAGGCAAGCGAAAACCTCCGTTTATAAATCAACGCAATGAAAATGAAGGAACATGTCGTGGGGAATGGAGTATCTCGACATTAGGTTCCAACTTTCCTAGGTTTCCTATGTGCGGGGTACAGCGTGAAACTAAAAAACTAAAGGAGGAATTTAAATCTTAATATTTATTAAGTTTGATAAAAAATCCCATATAAAGTTACAAATAATAATAATACGTTTTTATGGTATATAAAGTTGTAAAAACTGAAAGTTAGATTTCCTTTATGAGAGGTCTTCGTGGATTCATAGAGTTATAATGGCCTCTTCCGGCGTGTTCTCTTTAACTGTTAATATTTAACGTGACTTCTCTTCTTGAGAAATCTAGAGAAGTCACGTTATTAGATTACGTTAGATTGAACAAGCTATTAACAAATAATTTTAGGAATACTTATTTTATTATATAAAATATTTATAAAGGAAAAAATATATATTTCAAAAGGAATTTATGCATTTGCATTTCTTTATAGTTTTAATTGTCTATCTTTATACGCACCTCAGGCAAACATAAAATAATGTATATGGTATTAAATATATACTTTTCAAAATCTCACAATCAACAGAACAATAAAAACAAACAATCTATATAAACAATACTCTACTCTACTCAATATTCTATATAAAAAATGTCTGTGAAACGCTTAAAGCGCATATGAGCAGCGCTAATTAAAATCTCTGTCGTGTTCCACAGTGGGCGGTCTTAATTATGAGTAGAACATTAAGGTTAAGTTAATAATGTAGAGATTTTGTTTAATTATATTTAACTGCTGAAATGCTTAACTAGAAGTTAAAGGTATTATAAATTAATCTGAATCTCTAGAGATAATATAATGATATATTACGTATGTGTAACTCTAAGATAATATCTCAAAATATATTTGATATTTACATAAACTTTAAATTTTATACGTTTAATGGTTTTATAATTTTATATTTAAAAAATATATAAATGATAGATACATTTGAAACTTGTGTCGTTGTATTAAAAACTTGTAAAATAATATGACATAACGGAATGATTATATACGAGACGGTTTTGGGATTGATACCCACTCACTCGTGTGGGTATCGAGCCATCAGCTTCACGAGCTGATTTAATTTTAATAATAAATCTAAACACTCTGGTAACAGAGCAAAACGCGGTGTTGAGTTCTGCCACTCAAAACGCAATGCATCAAGAACTCGGTGGAAATATGGGAATAGAAGTGCTTAATGGAGAATGAAGTGTCTTAACACTACATTCCCAATTTCTTTTTGGCTACCTTGCATTATGCAGAATACAACGTGAAGCTAAAAAAATACAATATAATAAAAGCACCAAAAAATGAAAACCTAATAGGTTAAGTAGATTTTTATAAAGGGAAGTATTAAATTACGTTAAATAATTTAATATGACTTTGGTATACAAAAATTACACAAGTAACATACCACAGTCAAAGGAGCGACCAGAATAACGCTTGAAAGCATTTCGTAATTAGATAGATAGAGTTTTAGGTACACGCGCCATAATTAGTAGAAAACCTCAAAAGGTTTAGAGAAACTGCGAGGGATAGAGACACCCTCAGGAGAAAACCAAATTGAATTTACGCACACAGAGAACTGTGTCGCGCAGATAACTCCCGAGACCGGCTCATCCCCTAACGGTAAATGAAGTTTAATAGAAAAGTTAATAGAAAAAGAAAAAAAATAATGTCAAGTTTTAATTTGTAAGCTCCGTTACCGTGCTTTGTGCGTAAGAACTGAGATGTTCATTCTTTGAAATTGGGAATCGCGTTTTAGTAAATATGAGCTTTGAAGCTTTTTTTTCTTGTTATGCCCTTTTATAATTGTGTTGTAAACAAAATATTTCTGATTATCTTTGGTGTAAAAAAATAGATTTTATATATTATTGTATTATTGTAGGAAGTGAGATATGTTGTATATTATTCCGTTAGCGAATGACTGTCAGACAACGCATTGACAAAACTATTGGACTTCATAAACAAGGGAGCGATCTTCAATCTTAATGGAGCAATGAAAATACATCGATAAGGATAAAGTAACACGGGTTTTCTATTTTATATTTATAAGTCTACGTAAACAGCCGTGTGATCCCGGCCTATAATTGGATCATCCTGGTACTGGTGGTGTCGTAAGAGGCGACTAAAGTACATGTTGTAGAGTCACGTCGCCAGCAATGGCAACAAGCCTGGGCAGACTCGACCGGATCATTACCACCCCCGGCATTTAAAACCGGCGGGAAGTAGTGGCTTTATGCCACTGTTTCGCATCAGGTAATGCCGGGCTCCGGAGCCCAACCCAGCTTAAAGGCCGGCAACGCACCTGTAGCTTCTCTGGGGTTGCACGGGGCCGTGGGCGGCGGTGATCACTTACCATTAGGTGACCCGAACGCTCGTTTGCCGTGTCTTTTCCATAAAAAAAAACAACATGGTGGGTTGAGACGATCTCTAAGTAATGACGAAATAGCCGAAAAATGTCCTCGTCAGTAAAGACGAAACCGCTAGCGTTTATTATTATTTATTTCACTTTCAATTAATCATATATTAGTATTAAATAATATATTATAAAATCTGAAATTTTAAAAATCTCCTTACTTACCATATGTAAAATATATCGAAAATAATCGAACAAGGAAATATCCTAGAGAATTTATAACGTAGGTAGTATACCCGGAGATGATCTTAGATTGAAGGATAACTTTTTATTTTATAGTCGAACTGCGGAATTCGTGGATCTAAAATTTATATCTTTAGGTACATATCAGCTGTATTATGAGCTATAAGACTAGACCTTCAGAAATCTAAATTTCAAAAGAGAAAATAAAGAGGGTAAAGAGCTTTAGCTTAACATTGCCTCCTGCACGTAACAGGTACAGTAGTAATTTGTAATTTTTATTTTTTTTCACATATTATGATTTTTTTTTTGAATTTGTTATTTAGTTTTATTTATCGTTCTCATAGAAATATGCTTTTATAAAATTTGTAAACTAGAAAAATTCAACTAGTCCAATATATCCCTTTTTCCACCCAGAAAGATGCATAATTGTATTTTTTAATGAAAATTAAGTTAAAAATATATAAACCAAAAATTTAGAAGCCAGAAGAAATTAAGTAAGTATAAATAAAAGGAA
>CAKJTV020000354.1:0-25017 GCA_917862395.2 Heliconius sara
ATGTAAAAGACAATGTAATTAATATATATGATAAGGATATTAGATATAATAATAAATTTAAAAAGTGTACGGACCAAGTGTCTGTAGTGTTAAGAAATAAAATAAAAAAAAAAAAAATAAAAAAAAAAAAAATTGTATTACGTCACTTTGCTCTATTGTCAATAATTTCTACATCGTACGGGATATAAGGTTTTTTTTTTGGTATTTTTTACACGTCAATCGTCTAATAGTTCCGTAGTTTTGGGACCTATTCAATTCAAATATAGGAACAAAAAATCTAATCGATTATCTTCATAATTTTAGTGATATCGATGCACCTCCCCGTCACCCCTGCTGAGTTACTCGCCACGATGCGCGAAGCCACACGGCACACACTCCGCATTTTTTATTAACACATGTTTTTCTTAAATTTGATATTTTTAAATTCATTATATCTTTTGAATGGGATGCTCGATTTTATTAATTAAAAAAGCATTTTACAGGTATTGAAATTATCTTTTTTAAAATATCATTTAATGGGATAAAGATTAATGCAGAGTATGAATAATATGGTTTGATTATTGTGGCCACTTTTGTTATCTTATAAAATATAAAAAAATTGTTATATTGCCATAACTACAGTAGGTGGACATATGGTATCGCGGATTTTTTTATAGATATTGATGCGCTCTACAATACTGTAGAACATTATTTTGTTCTATTATCAATAGTGCACGCGATGATAGAATTGTTAAGATTACCTGGCCCTACCAATCTACACCGGTAAGTAATCGTTAAATATAAATTTAAACTTAAAGCCTTATTTGTAAAGATTTGTGATAATAGTTTTATTTATTATTTGTAATTTTATTTCCAGATTCAACAGAAATGTTTGAAATGGCTTAAATATTGCAGCTACAATTTGTAATATGGGTGGTGTCAATATATATTACAATATTTGATTTACCTCTCTTACTGAAATGGTTCGGAAAATTGTTTTTAAAATATAATATAAAATGCAATACAAATATTACATCAAACAATATTGAAGGAAAAGGTAATATTTTGTCGTGTATTGTATAGTCCAGTAAAAAGTACTAGTTTCTATATAAAAAAAATTAAATTAATAAGCTTCACGCTGTATCCTGTACACAGCAGGGTAGGCAGAGGGAACTTAGTGTTAAGACACTCCATTCCCCACTTTCTACCGACATCTGGAGGCATTGCATCTTGAGTGGTGGAACTCAACACTGCCTTTTGCATCAACACCAGAGTGAAGAAATGGAAATATAAATTTATATAAATATTTCTTTTCCTCAAGTGGGGATCAAACCTACAACCCAGTAGATTTTACAGTCACACCCTGTGCCCATGCGATATGGCTGGTCTCAAGTTTGGCTGGTTTCTACTTACTAATAATTAAATAAAACTTGTTAAAAAAATATTATTTTAATTAACATATTATTTATTACATTATAGGTCGAGCCAAATGGAAACGTATAAAACATTTCTTCCAAAAAGACTGGTGATGGAAATTTTGTTTTTGCTCCTAAATTAAAACAGGACCATACATGTCCAAATGCCAAGCAGACAACGGGAGTGAAACTTGCTAAGTTCTAAGTCATGGTCAAGGTTTGTTTTAATTGCCTAACCTGGAAATATGTCTGTGGATTTTTATTAAAGAGCCTTGGCAATAAATGCAAACTTTGTCTTCAAGATCTTCAAAATATCAGAAATTATTAAAAAGGTTAATATAGGTATATTAAAAAATAGGTAATAGTATAATTATGTTAGATTTAATTTGACCAACACTATTAACTTCATGACACTGACTTCATAATTTTTATCATTATCTCTATTATATTTATCATTATTATCAAAAAATCAACAATTCAATTATATTTATTTAATTAAAATAGAATAGTAAACAGCAATGATTTTGTTCATTCTTTATTTGTAGTCTAGGTCAAATTTCAAGAATGTAACTGCCTACAATATTGTAAATTAAAAAATATATAAATTATGATTTATATATAGTTACATTCTTGAATAGAGTACAATCTATTTAACTTATATAAATGTTAATTATTGTGTCTAATATAAAAGGGCAAGTTTGGCAATAATCACTATTTTATTTGATTTGCAAGAATACTATTTGTATAGATATAATTATAACAAATGTTTATAAGCAATAAAAAAGTATAAAGTGTTTATTTGTTTTATTTCTGTATTTATCTTGTATTATTATTAAACTAGAAATAAACTAGAAATGATTCACTCCTTCAAAATCATTTGGAAGTATTTTTGTTTAAATTAAATAATGATATTTCCAATTGATTTTGAAAGAGGGAATCATTCTGGTTTTGAATAAAAATAGATTTATTATCCAAATAATAGCCAAATTTTGAATTTCCCGCCCATATCTGAAGCGTCAAATTTTAAATATTGTTTTTGGTGGGCACACAATAGATGGCAGCAGTGTCGTTCAGTCCCCTAATTTTTTGTATGAAGTGAACATTCTTCCCTTTGGGTATATGTGTTCTGTGGTCACAGAATGCCCTAACAAAGCACTGTAATCCATTTTATATTCTACCGACATATTTTCCCACCAATCATAAATTTAGTCAAAACAATTCTAATAGTAAATTCTTAGTTTTTATTTTAGTATTATAATATTCTTAACGATACAATTATAAATAATATAATAAATGTATAATTTTAAGATACTGTCACGTGCGTTGCGAACATACATTATAGGTATATTAAAACACGAACATAATTTTAGTGTATTAAGCAAATAATTCTGTGGTTTAAGCGGGCGAAGCCGCGAGCGGGCCGCTAGTATAAGATAAATCATGGAAAACTGGATCATCTTGGCTTTCGCAGAAGGGTAGCAATTGATTTGATTGAATGAAACAGAAAAAATGCCAAAAGAGGACCTAGCCAATCCTCCCATCATGAACATGCTGATAGTCGTAAAGACCAAATGAATCATCTCAATCGAAGCAAACACACTGCCGTCAATTTCACAAAAAATGTTTGCAAGAAATGTGATGTTGGAGTGTGTGTCAAGTGTTTTGAAACACGTTGCAAGAAATGTGATGTTGGAGTGTGTGTCAAGTGTTTTGAAACACGTTGCAAGAAATGTGATGTTGGAGTGTTTCAAGTGTTTGAAACACGTTGCAAGAAATGTGATGTTGGAGTGTGTGTCAAGTGTTTTGAAACACGTTGCAAGAAATGTGATGTTGGAGTGTGTGTCAAGTGTTTTGAAACATATCATTCATAAATAGTGTTAATCTAGTGAATTACATATAACAATGGGTAATATAATCAATAGTTATCTAATAAACTACACTTTTTGATTACATTCTGTTTTGTCATAAATGGTCTTTTATTTCCTCTTATTATCCTACTGTCCTACATATAGGACGGCTGTTTCCCTGAAAGCCTTACACTTAATTTTTTTTCATAATTTTTTTTATGTTGCATAAGATCTAATAAACTAAATAATGTAACTTTTTTCAAAATTTTCAGAAAATTTTAGTTTCAGGCTTATCTGGGTTAAGCAATTAAAATCTAAGCGGGCGAAGCCGCGAGCGGGTCGCTAGTCTATAATAAATAATGGGAATTATGTTTAAATATGTTACTTATTTCAACTAATATTAAACAAATACCAATATGGTGAAATAAACAATCTATTTTTACACTAAGGTTTACGTCAGACTGCTCGTACCTACCTACTCGTACATACGCCTCGCTAACGTCGTATGTGGGTGATTCAACATTACAGCGGCACTTACAAAACTACTAGTGGTGGCCCGCGGCTTCTACCGCATACCACCTATAATATTTTTATTGTGTTGCATTTATTAAAAGGTTGATATATTCAATCATGAACGCTACGTGGTTGTACGATAGGACGTCACCGGCGGCAAGGGCATCCCCGCAGGACCCGAGGCTTGCGGCCGTAAACAGAGCGTTAAATTATATTAATTTTACATATTTTCAAAAATTATACGTCCAAATTACATTCTATAAAAACCGATGATTAGGTAGCTTCATTAAATTTTCTAAATGATGAAATAACTTTCGCTCGTAAGTTTCAATAAACATGTGAAATAAAAATAGATTAAATATCACCTTACAATTTTCTATTATTTTATGTCACAAAATGCCTTATTGTCACTTATTTATAAGAGGTAGATATATGGTGTAGCGGACTCGTTTTAGAACAACGTACTTATATACATATAATTAACTGTTTTTGCAGCGCACGCGCTTAAAGCGATGGCGTTCATTATTCTTGTTATTTCATTATTTAAGGCAACAATTACACCGTAATGTTATATAGCCTATAGCACTCCTGAAGAAAATTTATAAATAATATTTTTTTATAGAAATTAGCAGAACTCACATGTTTAGCGCGCGACGATGTAAATCTAACAAGGACAACAGCAACAGACGTCAAGTATAAACGAGTATACACTCGCAGCGCAGGCGCAGGCGCAGGCGCAGACCGCACTCACAAGTGTGTGATAATGGTCGTCGAAGTATGATATGTATGTCCTTCGTTGGCTTCCTATGGGTAAGTAGGTACAGATAAGGCCCACAAAAGCATAATAAGGAGTTGTCCTCTAGTTTTATTTATAACTAGCGGCCCGCTCGCGGCTTCGCCCGCTTAAACCACAGAATTATTTGCTTAATACACTAAAATTATGTTCGTGTTTTAATATACCTATCGCATTTTCGTACCTCCCATAAGAGAGATGCAACTGTCAATATATTCATTTCTTTAAATTTTTGCCTTAAGGAGTCTTTAGGACCTAAGTTATAGTTATAGCTATATAGTTATAGTAATATCGCTACTTACAATAAAATCCTAACTCATCGGTGTCTGTACGTGGAAGATATATTAGAAAAAATATTATTACGGTCATTTAACAATGTAATAGAACTTGGTCAGTTTGTCTGTTTATCTGTGCGTTCAGGATAATCTCAGAAAGGGCTTAACCGATTTAAATAACTTAACCTAACTTTGTGCCCCTGCGCCGCGATGGCCTTTAATATTAATACAGAATGGAAACGTCAGCGCTCCTTTTACGGGGGCAATATATAGGATAAAATATTTTAAGCCCATACCTAAAGAAATTAATCAAGATACCTCAACAGTTTAGACGTATATTTTTTTTTCATTTCACGATGTTTATCCATACCTGTATTTCGTGTGACGCAGTTACGCATAGAAACCAATAACGTTAACACATACTACTACAAAAGTATTACTAAAGGTTAAGCAATTTTGAACTTTGTCGCCAATACCTACGACTTGATTTAGGAATGAGGCGTATGCGGCGGTTTCCCTTTGATAGGCTTATGCCTGTTTGCGTGTTTAATGATAAATAGCGTTTTATTTTAATATCAACGATAATATATAATTTATTTTGTATGAAAAATAACTTTTTCACTTTTGGGATTTTTTTTATTGTATTAGGCTTTTATAGAGTAATTAACTATGGTTTCATTTAAAGTGGTGCTGACAAAAACACTAATTGAGCATATTTAATATTTATAGTGATTTTTTAGTAAATAGAACTAATAGTTATTACAATACTTGCGAAGAAAGCATATTTTAGACATTTTTTAAATTCTTATACCTTTTGACAAACTACCAACATTCTTATCGTTAATAAATTATTTTTTTCAAATTAAAAATTGTCTAAGTTTTTCATCATAATGGCACGAAAATATTTAAAATGTTCAAAATTAAGAGTTCAAAAATGTTGATTGAAAATAATTATACTGCAGGAGGATACCTTTATATGTACTGATTTTTTATGATTATAATGTAGAATAATATATTCTATAGAGGAATCACTCATTCCTCTTCATACTTTTTATTCTTTGACTATACGTAAATATATATTTTAGAGGTTACTCTGTACTAAGATGGCAGCTCTGTTCCCGCATTTACGTCCCACATATATAGAAATATAAATCATTGGAAAGAAAAGCAGAAACGCAATTTTATTGCATTTTTTCTTTTTTTCATACTTGAAACGTATTAATAAATTTACATACAATTCATTTGTTTCGAATATAACATTAAGATTGATTCATAAAATAAATTTGATATTTCCCTAACATGATAATTTCATGTATTTTTTTATATACAAAGTTTTGATTAAGTTCTCTTGAGAAATATATCTACTATAAATTAATATAACGTACCTACATGTCAATGATTAAAACGTATTGACATCACCACGTGACCCATCTATTATAAACACAACATAACATTTTTTAAAATATAGCAACCAGCTCGCGGCTTCACCCGCTTAAATTTGTGAATTGTTTGTTTGTTTCGGTACAGGGAATTACGTTCCTGTTTTAATAAATAATGTATGCTTGCAACGCACTTAAGATTTCTAATGTGAATATTATTAAAACTATGGCATTTTCGATTTTCATTAAGCAAATTATTATTGGAGCAATTAACAAAGTAATAGAACCAGCAACAATAATATTTATAAATTTTGTCGGTTTCTTGGTTTTTCTGTTAGTCGACGCTTATCTCAGAAACGAAATAAGCGATTTAAAGAGCTAAGACGTGACCGCGGTGCGGGAGTGGTAAAATCGGTTTAATTGTTTTTATTGTAATATTCGTCATGATGTATCTCTATCTTATCTCACTTTTATTTTAAAAAGGCTGACAGGATTTGGAAGCTCGCAATTTACGATTCTGGTTCAGTTTTTCACTTCAAATGCACCAAGTATAAGGGATATTATATCAGTTTGAACACTCAAAACGGTTAGTACACAAGCGCGACGTTTCTCACTCGATTGCACAGTATTCACCCAATGTTAGACGTTATCCACAATGTATGATGGGAATCACTTGTTTAATTGTTCGATTTTGCCTCTTTCACTATGTAGATACGATTATTTATATTTACAAATCACTATTATAACGGAGCCGAAGTTAGCGTGGCCACTGTAGCGCCCTCTCTACATATATATATATTCGGTATATATTATATTCGGTCATAATGAATAGCTTTAAACTTTGCATACAAAGGTATCCCGTACGTAGTGTATATTTATATATATATATATATTAGATGTCGCTCTGTACTACGATGGCGGCTCTGTTCTAGTTTACACATTTTCCTTTTTTTTTACAGTTACCCATGGCATCGTCAAATTTTTGTAGATGTAGATGTTGTCTATAAACTTAAATGACACCAGTACCGGGAGATCTAAAATACACACTGTATCTCACATTTACCCAGGAGGAGAAAGAATCTCTGATAGCGCAGGGGTGGGGAGGAGAAACAGGTTCGAAGGTGCTGACAATTCACGAGTCTCAGGGTCTGACCAGCGCGACTGTTATAGTGGTTAACACTAAATCTATTAGGCTACAGCTGCATGATAGCGTTTCGCACGCCGTCGTAGCAATATCTCGGCACACCGACACCTTGCACGTACTATAGTGAAGGCAAAGATGACGCAGTAAATATGTTAATTCGGAACGCGACGAAGGCAACGACAAAAAGCATTGTGGAATATAATTTAAAGATGGCTTTGAAAGATAGGAACGCAGCAGTCACCTCTTCCACCATAGCGGTCATGCCCTTATCCTAGTGCAAAATTCCTCACATCCAAATCAATTACGATAAAAGTTTAGCATGTACTTATAATTATGTAATTAAATATATATTGTAATATGTAAAATTGTTCAATATATATATAAATATAAACACTCGCTTAACCTTAGATCTAAGTAAAATTTTGTAAAATAATGTAAAGATAAAAATATAATTTACTTATTATGGATATTGATTGAATGTAAAAGACAATGTAATTAATATATATGATAAGGATATTAGATATAATAATAAATTTAAAAAGTGTACGGACCAAGTGTCTGTAGTGTTAAGAAATAAAATAAAAAAAAAAAAAAATAAAAAAAAAAAAAAATTGTATTACGTCACTTTGCTCTATTGTCAATAATTTCTACATCGTACGGGATATAAGGTTTTTTTTTGGTATTTTTTACACGTCAATCGTCTAATAGTTCCGTAGTTTTGGGACCTATTCAATTCAAATATAGGAACAAAAAATCTAATCGATTATCTTCATAATTTTAGTGATATCGATGCACCTCCCCGTCACCCCTGCTGAGTTACTCGCCACGATGCGCGAAGCCACACGGCACACACTCCGCATTTTTTATTAACACATGTTTTTCTTAAATTTGATATTTTTAAATTCATTATATCTTTTGAATGGGATGCTCGATTTTATTAATTAAAAAAGCATTTTACAGGTATTGAAATTATCTTTTTTAAAATATCATTTAATGGGATAAAGATTAATGCAGAGGTATGAATAATATGGTTTGATTATTGTGGCCACTTTTGTTATCTTATAAAATATAAAAAAATTGTTATATTGCCATAACTACAGTAGGTGGACATATGGTATCGCGGATTTTTTTATAGATATTGATGCGCTCTACAATACTGTAGAACATTATTTTGTTCTATTATCAATAGTGCACGCGATGATAGAATTGTTAAGATTACCTGGCCCTACCAATCTACACCGGTAAGTAATCGTTAAATATAAATTTAAACTTAAAGCCTTATTTGTAAAGATTTGTGATAATAGTTTTATTTATTATTTGTAATTTTATTTCCAGATTCAACAGAAATGTTTGAAATGGCTTAAATATTGCAGCTACAATTTGTAATATGGGTGGTGTCAATATATATTACAATATTTGATTTACCTCTCTTACTGAAATGGTTCGGAAAATTGTTTTTAAAATATAATATAAAATGCAATACAAATATTACATCAAACAATATTGAAGGAAAAGGTAATATTTTGTCGTGTATTGTATAGTCCAGTAAAAAGTACTAGTTTCTATATAAAAAAAATTAAATTAATAAGCTTCACGCTGTATCCTGTACACAGCAGGGTAGGCAGAGGGAACTTAGTGTTAAGACACTCCATTCCCCACTTTCTACCGACATCTGGAGGCATTGCATCTTGAGTGGTGGAACTCAACACTGCCTTTTGCATCAACACCAGAGTGAAGAAATGGAAATATAAATTTATATAAATATTTCTTTTCCTCAAGTGGGGATCAAACCTACAACCCAGTAGATTTTACAGTCACACCCTGTGCCCATGCGATATGGCTGGTCTCAAGTTTGGCTGGTTTCTACTTACTAATAATTAAATAAAACTTGTTAAAAAAATATTATTTTAATTAACATATTATTTATTACATTATAGGTCGAGCCAAATGGAAACGTATAAAACATTTCTTCCAAAAAGACTGGTGATGGAAATTTTGTTTTTGCTCCTAAATTAAAACAGGACCATACATGTCCAAATGCCAAGCAGACAACGGGAGTGAAACTTGCTAAGTTCTAAGTCATGGTCAAGGTTTGTTTTAATTGCCTAACCTGGAAATATGTCTGTGGATTTTTATTAAAGAGCCTTGGCAATAAATGCAAACTTTGTCTTCAAGATCTTCAAAATATCAGAAATTATTAAAAAGGTTAATATAGGTATATTAAAAAATAGGTAATAGTATAATTATGTTAGATTTAATTTGACCAACACTATTAACTTCATGACACTGACTTCATAATTTTTATCATTATCTCTATTATATTTATCATTATTATCAAAAAATCAACAATTCAATTATATTTATTTAATTAAAATAGAATAGTAAACAGCAATGATTTTGTTCATTCTTTATTTGTAGTCTAGGTCAAATTTCAAGAATGTAACTGCCTACAATATTGTAAATTAAAAAATATATAAATTATGATTTATATATAGTTACATTCTTGAATAGAGTACAATCTATTTAACTTATATAAATGTTAATTATTGTGTCTAATATAAAAGGGCAAGTTTGGCAATAATCACTATTTTATTTGATTTGCAAGAATACTATTTGTATAGATATAATTATAACAAATGTTTATAAGCAATAAAAAAGTATAAAGTGTTTATTTGTTTTATTTCTGTATTTATCTTGTATTATTATTAAACTAGAAATAAACTAGAAATGATTCACTCCTTCAAAATCATTTGGAAGTATTTTTGTTTAAATTAAATAATGATATTTCCAATTGATTTTGAAAGAGGGAATCATTCTGGTTTTGAATAAAAATAGATTTATTATCCAAATAATAGCCAAATTTTGAATTTCCCGCCCATATCTGAAGCGTCAAATTTTAAATATTGTTTTTGGTGGGCACACAATAGATGGCAGCAGTGTCGTTCAGTCCCCTAATTTTTTGTATGAAGTGAACATTCTTCCCTTTGGGTATATGTGTTCTGTGGTCACAGAATGCCCTAACAAAGCACTGTAATCCATTTTATATTCTACCGACATATTTTCCCACCAATCATAAATTTAGTCAAAACAATTCTAATAGTAAATTCTTAGTTTTTATTTTAGTATTATAATATTCTTAACGATACAATTATAAATAATATAATAAATGTATAATTTTAAGATACTGTCACGTGCGTTGCGAACATACATTATAGGTATATTAAAACACGAACATAATTTTAGTGTATTAAGCAAATAATTCTGTGGTTTAAGCGGGCGAAGCCGCGAGCGGGCCGCTAGTATAAGATAAATCATGGAAAACTGGATCATCTTGGCTTTCGCAGAAGGGTAGCAATTGCTTTGATTGAATCAAACAGAAAAAATGCCAAAAGAGGACCTAGCCAATCCTCCCATCATGAACATGCTGATAGTCGTAAAGACCAAATGAATCATCTCAATCGAAGCAAACACACTGCCGTCAATGTCACAAAAAATGTTTGCAAGAAATGTGATGTTGGAGTGTGTGTCAAGTGTTTTGAAACACGTTGCAAGAAATGTGATGTTGGAGTGTGTGTCAAGTGTTTTGAAACACGTTGCAAGAAATGTGATGTTGGAGTGTTTCAAGTGTTTGAAACACGTTGCAAGAAATGTGATGTTGGAGTGTGTGTCAAGTGTTTTGAAACACGTTGCAAGAAATGTGATGTTGGAGTGTGTGTCAAGTGTTTTGAAACATATCATTCATAAATAGTGTTAATCTAGTGAATTACATATAACAATGGGTAATATAATCAATAGTTATCTAATAAACTACACTTTTTGATTACATTCTGTTTTGTCATAAATGGTCTTTTATTTCCTCTTATTATCCTACTGTCCTACATATAGGACGGCTGTTTCCCTGAAAGCCTTACACTTAATTTTTTTTCATAATTTTTTTTATGTTGCATAAGATCTAATAAACTAAATAATGTAACTTTTTTTCAAAATTTTCAGAAAATTTTAGTTTCAGGCTTATCTGGGTTAAGCAATTAAAATCTAAGCGGGCGAAGCCGCGAGCGGGTCGCTAGTCTATAATAAATAATGGGAATTATGTTTAAATATGTTACTTATTTGAACTAATATTAAACAAATACCAATATGGTGAAATAAACAATCTATTTTTACACTAAGGTTTACGTCAGACTGCTCGTACCTACCTACTCGTACATACGCCTCGCTAACGTCGTATGTGGGTGATTCAACATTACAGCGGCACTTACAAAACTACTAGTGGTGGCCCGCGGCTTCTACCGCATACCACCTATAATATTTTTATTGTGTTGCATTTATTAAAAGGTTGATATATTCAATCATGAACGCTACGTGGTTGTACGATAGGACGTCACCGGCGGCAAGGGCATCCCCGCAGGACCCGAGGCTTGCGGCCGTAAACAGAGCGTTAAATTATATTAATTTTACATATTTTCAAAAATTATACGTCCAAATTACATTCTATAAAAACCGATGATTAGGTAGCTTCATTAAATTTTCTAAATGATGAAATAACTTTCGCTCGTAAGTTTCAATAAACATGTGAAATAAAAATAGATTAAATATCACCTTACAATTTTCTATTATTTTATGTCACAAAATGCCTTATTGTCACTTATTTATAAGAGGTAGATATATGGTGTAGCGGACTCGTTTTAGAACAACGTACTTATATACATATAATTAACTGTTTTTGCAGCGCACGCGCTTAAAGCGATGGCGTTCATTATTCTTGTTATTTCATTATTTAAGGCAACAATTACACCGTAATGTTATATAGCCTATAGCACTCCTGAAGAAAATTTATAAATAATATTTTTTTATAGAAATTAGCAGAACTCACATGTTTAGCGCGCGACGATGTAAATCTAACAAGGACAACAGCAACAGACGTCAAGTATAAACGAGTATACACTCGCAGCGCAGGCGCAGGCGCAGGCGCAGACCGCACTCACAAGTGTGTGATAATGGTCGTCGAAGTATGATATGTATGTCCTTCGTTGGCTTCCTATGGGTAAGTAGGTACAGATAAGGCCCACAAAAGCATAATAAGGAGTTGTCCTCTAGTTTTATTTATAACTAGCGGCCCGCTCGCGGCTTCGCCCGCTTAAACCACAGAATTATTTGCTTAATACACTAAAATTATGTTCGTGTTTTAATATACCTATCGCATTTTCGTACCTCCCATAAGAGAGATGCAACTGTCAATATATTCATTTCTTTAAATTTTTGCCTTAAGGAGTCTTTAGGACCTAAGTTATAGTTATAGCTATATAGTTATAGTAATATCGCTACTTACAATAAAATCCTAACTCATCGGTGTCTGTACGTGGAAGATATATTAGAAAAAATATTATTACGGTCATTTAACAATGTAATAGAACTTGGTCAGTTTGTCTGTTTATCTGTGCGTTCAGGATAATCTCAGAAAGGGCTTAACCGATTTAAATAACTTAACCTAACTTTGTGCCCCTGCGCCGCGATGGCCTTTAATATTAATACAGAATGGAAACGTCAGCGCTCCTTTTACGGGGGCAATATATAGGATAAAATATTTTAAGCCCATACCTAAAGAAATTAATCAAGATACCTCAACAGTTTAGACGTATATTTTTTTTTCATTTCACGATGTTTATCCATACCTGTATTTCGTGTGACGCAGTTACGCATAGAAACCAATAACGTTAACACATACTACTACAAAAGTATTACTAAAGGTTAAGCAATTTTGAACTTTGTCGCCAATACCTACGACTTGATTTAGGAATGAGGCGTATGCGGCGGTTTCCCTTTGATAGGCTTATGCCTGTTTGCGTGTTTAATGATAAATAGCGTTTTATTTTAATATCAACGATAATATATAATTTATTTTGTATGAAAATAACTTTTTCACTTTTGGGATTTTTTTTATTGTATTAGGCTTTTATAGAGTAATTAACTATGGTTTCATTTAAAGTGGTGCTGACAAAAACACTAATTGAGCATATTTAATATTTATAGTGATTTTTTAGTAAATAGAACTAATAGTTATTACAATACTTGCGAAGAAAGCATATTTTAGACATTTTTTAAATTCTTATACCTTTTGACAAACTACCAACATTCTTATCGTTAATAAATTATTTTTTTCAAATTAAAAATTGTCTAAGTTTTTCATCATAATGGCACGAAAATATTTAAAATGTTCAAAATTAAGAGTTCAAAAATGTTGATTGAAAATAATTATACTGCAGGAGGATACCTTTATATGTACTGATTTTTTATGATTATAATGTAGAATAATATATTCTATAGAGGAATCACTCATTCCTCTTCATACTTTTTATTCTTTGACTATACGTAAATATATATTTTAGAGGTTACTCTGTACTAAGATGGCAGCTCTGTTCCCGCATTTACGTCCCACATATATAGAAATATAAATCATTGGAAAGAAAAGCAGAAACGCAATTTTATTGCATTTTTTCTTTTTTTCATACTTGAAACGTATTAATAAATTTACATACAATTCATTTGTTTCGAATATAACATTAAGATTGATTCATAAAATAAATTTGATATTTCCCTAACATGATAATTTCATGTATTTTTTTATATACAAAGTTTTGATTAAGTTCTCTTGAGAAATATATCTACTATAAATTAATATAACGTACCTACATGTCAATGATTAAAACGTATTGACATCACCACGTGACCCATCTATTATAAACACAACATAACATTTTTTAAAATATAGCAACCAGCTCGCGGCTTCACCCGCTTAAATTTGTGAATTGTTTGTTTGTTTCGGTACAGGGAATTACGTTCCTGTTTTAATAAATAATGTATGCTTGCAACGCACTTAAGATTTCTAATGTGAATATTATTAAAACTATGGCATTTTCGATTTTCATTAAGCAAATTATTATTGGAGCAATTAACAAAGTAATAGAACCAGCAACAATAATATTTATAAATTTTGTCGGTTTCTTGGTTTTTCTGTTAGTCGACGCTTATCTCAGAAACGAAATAAGCGATTTAAAGAGCTAAGACGTGACCGCGGTGCGGGAGTGGTAAAATCGGTTTAATTGTTTTTATTGTAATATTCGTCATGATGTATCTCTATCTTATCTCACTTTTATTTTAAAAAGGCTGACAGGATTTGGAAGCTCGCAATTTACGATTCTGGTTCAGTTTTTCACTTCAAATGCACCAAGTATAAGGGATATTATATCAGTTTGAACACTCAAAACGGTTAGTACACAAGCGCGACGTTTCTCACTCGATTGCACAGTATTCACCCAATGTTAGACGTTATCCACAATGTATGATGGGAATCACTTGTTTAATTGTTCGATTTTGCCTCTTTCACTATGTAGATACGATTATTTATATTTACAAATCACTATTATAACGGAGCCGAAGTTAGCGTGGCCACTGTAGCGCCCTCTCTACATATATATATATTCGGTATATATTATATTCGGTCATAATGAATAGCTTTAAACTTTGCATACAAAGGTATCCCGTACGTAGTGTATATTTATATATATATATATTAGATGTCGCTCTGTACTACGATGGCGGCTCTGTTCTAGTTTACACATTTTCCTTTTTTTTTACAGTTACCCATGGCATCGTCAAATTTTTGTAGATGTAGATGTTGTCTATAAACTTAAATGACACCAGTACCGGGAGATCTAAAATACACACTGTATCTCACATTTACCCAGGAGGAGAAAGAATCTCTGATAGCGCAGGGGTGGGGAGGAGAAACAGGTTCGAAGGTGCTGACAATTCACGAGTCTCAGGGTCTGACCAGCGCGACTGTTATAGTGGTTAACACTAAATCTATTAGGCTACAGCTGCATGATAGCGTTTCGCACGCCGTCGTAGCAATATCTCGGCACACCGACACCTGCACGTACTATAGTGAAGGCAAAGATGACGCAGTAAATATGTTAATTCGGAACGCGACGAAGGCAACGACAAAAAGCATTGTGGAATATAATTTAAAGATGGCTTTGAAAGATAGGAACGCAGCAGTCACCTCTTCCACCATAGCGGTCATGCCCTTATCCTAGTGCAAAATTCCTCACATCCAAATCAATTACGATAAAAGTTTAGCATGTACTTATAATTATGTAATTAAATATATATTGTAATATGTAAAATTGTTCAATATATATATAAATATAAACACTCGCTTAACCTTAGATCTAAGTAAAATTTTGTAAAATAATGTAAAGATAAAAATATAATTTGCTTATTATAGATATTGATTGAATGTAAAAGACAATGTAATTAATATATATGATAAGGATATTAGATATAATAATAAATTTAAAAAGTGTACGGACCAAGTGTCTGTAGTGTTAAGAAATAAAATAAAAAAAAAAAAAAATAAATAAAAAAAAAATAAAAAAAAATAAAAATTGTATTACGTCACTTTGCTCTATTGTCAATAATTTCTACATCGTACGGGATATAAGGTTTTTTTTTGGTATTTTTTACACGTCAATCGTCTAATAGTTCCGTAGTTTTGGGACCTATTCAATTCAAATATAGGAACAAAAAATCTAATCGATTATCTTCATAATTTTAGTGATATCGATGCACCTCCCCGTCACCCCTGCTGAGTTACTCGCCACGATGCGCGAAGCCACACGGCACACACTCCGCATTTTTTATTAACACATGTTTTTCTTAAATTTGATATTTTTAAATTCATTATATCTTTTGAATGGGATGCTCGATTTTATTAATTAAAAAAGCATTTTACAGGTATTGAAATTATCTTTTTTAAAATATCATTTAATGGGATAAAGATTAATGCAGAGGTATGAATAATATGGTTTGATTATTGTGGCCACTTTTGTTATCTTATAAAATATAAAAAAATTGTTATATTGCCATAACTACAGTAGGTGGACATATGGTATCGCGGATTTTTTTATAGATATTGATGCGCTCTACAATACTGTAGAACATTATTTTGTTCTATTATCAATAGTGCACGCGATGATAGAATTGTTAAGATCAATTTCTTCTCACCTTGGGTTACATTGTTGCATTTTTATTAGGGATCTCTATTTTTTTCTTAAATGTAATATAGCCTATGCTATTCAGTGAAATTGCAGCTTTGTAATAGTGAAAAAAATATTGAAATCGATCCGGTACTTTTTGTGTGAAAACTATATACATTCATACATCCATACATCAATACATACATACATCCATACCTACCTACCTACCTACCTACCTACCTACCTACCTAACTACCTACCTAGACACCCACCCACCCAATCTCTAATAGATATCGTTGCGTATGTTAGCGGTTGCCTTTCGAAACTATAAAATAGATAGCGTTACTTGTATCGAGTTCTACTATCTCAAATATAAGCTTCTTGGAAACTTAAATACTTATATCTTTTGATAGAGTGAAGCTATTACAATGAAATAAACAATAAATGTTACTTTGATTTACTGGTAATTTTTACATATAAAACTTGCTTAAATATATTGTGTACTTTTGACGTGATGCGTGTTCACATAAACAGGAAAACAGACAAACAGACAAAAATTCCAAAAATGTTGGAAATGGATTCTGTTAGTTATCCTTTAATTTTCTTTTAAATATTTTCAATGTACAGAAACGACTTTTCTACAGATTTATTATAAGTATAGATATAGATTTGTTTACATTTTGGCAGGATGCATCATATAATTTACACGAGACGGTACCATAGCCGGAAGAAGAGAGGGGGTAGGTGGGTCGTATCCACCCATCCATTTGCACATGTTTCAAGCTCCAGCTCCAAGTCCAGTTTTTTACGATTAACAATATTCCATTACAATTAATATCGATCATAAAATTTGATGTGTCGCTATTTTTAATAAAAAAAAAAGCAATAAAATCGGGGTAAAAACAATTTATAATAATATTTACGAGTGCAAAGGGTTGGCTAAACATCGCATATAATCTAAGTCTAAGATGCCATTGCTTAAATCTGTACGGATATGTTTTTTTATGAAACTTATAATGATAATAATAATATACTTTATTCAAGTGACCAGTGTTATTGTTACATTTTTTAATAAATGTTACAATACACACGAATCCTCGCTGCACCGTCCCGTTTGCAACGGAACAGCAATGATTCATGTATATGCAATCCCGTCTATTAGATATCATGTTCAGTATTCTATTGATACTACCCCGTACCCTACGCACCAGAGACACACATCTTTTTCTCACAAGGGGGTAAAAACAGTTAACACGCGCTTCAGCGAACATCCCTTAGGTACTGCAGAGCGCTATAAGATTGTTGATTATATCCAGCCCCAGTTTAAAACTATCCACCCTACCTAGGGTACAATTATTAAGAAATACCGGTGGTAATTCGTTTCTACACTTGCCTCTGACATTCAACACCAGTATTTGGCTGTTTTACATTATAAATTAGACCATGTGACAGCATACGACTCATATACACAGTCATTTTCTTATGCCACAGACAGATGCACTCAGCAGCACCATGTGTGTCTGTGTAACAGCCAACTCTGATGCTGCTGAGCTCAGCTATCTATTCATTCACATAAATGTTAAAAAGAGTTGGCGAAGTCAAACCCTCTTGTCTCACGCCACACTCCAGATCATACTTAAGAATGTTAATGAGCTCTGTAGGTAAACCGTTTTTATGAAGTTTCTTCCAGAAAATATTGTATGAAACAAGGTCGAGAGGGCCTTAGAGAGATCAAGGAAACAGACAACGATTGGCATTTCCCTCTTTACCTATTAGGTGACAGCATTCTTAAGACACACCACCGAAGTTTCTGTTGATAGACCCTTATGAAATTACAGTTGCCAACGAAATAGGCCTTTAGTTATTCTTATCAGCGTTGTCGCCCGTTTTATTTTTGACTATAGGAACCACCACTGTTCGTGTCATATTATCCGGCATATAATATCATATATTATAGCAGATTTTTCCAAAAAATTAAAAAGTCATTCATTCAAACTAAATAAATAATAAAATTATTGTTGTAATAAAAAACGCGATTTGTCAAGAACGACGCACGCACACATGAACCAATCAAAGGGAAACCGTCGCATACGCTTCGAAATTAAGTCGTAGATATTGGCGGCAACGTTGTTGGTATCTATTTGTAACTGTGTCACACGAAATACAGATATGGATAAATATCATCGTCGTCGATATCGTGTCATCTAAACTGTTGAGGTATCTTGAATAATTTCTTTAGGAGCAAAGTAGGAGTAAAAGGAGCGCAGACGCTTCCACCCTACGCGCAGCGGTTTATGCGGCTCAACACAATTTATTATTATTTTTATTGTCCGAACGAAACGAGATTTTCAGCCGAAACCGAACCTTCGGCTTTGGTCTCAGTTGCGGCCTAAACTAAAACCGAAACCCAATCCATCTGTAGGTTGTCATTACTAGTTTATTTTACATAGCATAGTTCGCAGATTCCCCATTGTTGAGATATAAGCCATTCAAAATTATTTTTATTAAATATCATATTTGAGCAATAAAACGATAAACCACACTTATTTTGGAGGATTTCTGTATTTTCTGGTAGGTTTTTGAAAAATTGTGGTTATGTTTGATTTATTTATGTTTATGTTTTAAAGTTTAAACACGCGAAAACTCCGCGGAACAAAAAAAATCTGTAGCATTTTTTAATTATTTTTGAAAACATACACAAAGTATGTATTTGGCATATATGCTATATGCTTTTTGTTTTTGAGATTATATATTACGTGGGAACTTTTTTTTCAAAAAATAAAGAAAACAGATCATCCAATTTATCTTGGCTAAAAGAATGAATTGGGTGCCTCTGTGTAAACCTTGACGACATTTATTTAATATATTATATGGAATCTAAAAATTTGAGCAGAAACTAGCTATTTTTTTTTTTTTTGAATTAACTGAACTGATTAGAAAACATTAAAATAACATCGCGACATATACCGACAAAATCACTGAAGGCTAGGTCACAAATATTAAATAATACTAATAATCGACTGTATATGTTTTATGTTTGTTACCTCAGAACTTTTAACTGGGTGAATCGATTTTGATGATTTTTTTTAATGATCATTTTAAGACAAACAATCACTAACCTTATTGTTAGTGGTGGTTATATTTGGCTCTGATTATAGATTACCAATATATAGAACATTGACTTTCATTTTATTATATGAAGAGGAAAGAGGAAGATAATAATATTGAAAATAAATAAGTTTCATTTCAATCTTTTAACTCCCAAGTTATAGTTTTGAGTTCTAGCAAGTATGGGTGTGGGCAATTGGGGACAAATTCAAACACACAGCACTGGCGGGGTTACTATATTGGACAATTATATACAAGGGGAGACCACTGCTTGGTGTCACAGCGCCAGTGCTAGTGGCGGTGCGTGGTGCGGCGCGTGGTGCTGCATGTGGTGTGGAGCGTGGTGCGGCGCGTGGTGCGGCGCGTGGTGTGGCGCGTGGTGTGGCCCGTGGCGCGCCACGTGGTGTGGCGGCGGCTCCGGCTCGTCGAGGTCGAGCGCGGCGTCGATCATGGTGGTGTCGTGCAGCAAGCGCAGGCGCGAGGCGCTGAGCGCGCCGCCGCCCGCCACCGCGCCCGCCCCCGCGCCCGCCCCCGCCGACGCCGCGATACACACCTCTGCAGAATGAAATGTGATGTAAAATAGTTGCACAAACACACAGTAATTTATAAGATAAATCGTAACGCACCTGGCGCTAGTGTATAGTGTATACCTTGCAGCGGCACGGGGTCGAGGTCGAGGCTGTGGTTCATATACGCGTGGCGCGCCTCGCCCTCGAACAGGTTGGTGTAGCTGCCGGCGATGGGGGCGGGCGCGCTGGGGGCGGGCGCGCTGGGGGCGGGCGCGGCGCCGGGGGCGGCGGCGACGGGGGCGGCGCGGAACTGCGGCGGCAGGTCGTGGTCAGGCGCGAGCACGCCGCGGCGGTCGATGAGGCTGGGCGCGAGCGGCGCGCACAGCACGTGCCAGCAGTTGGCGCAGGCGTTGCCGCGCGAGTAGGGGTTGGGGTTGGCGACGCCGCGGCGCGTCGAAAATGAGCCTTTTATCTGGAACGGATAACCAAACATTCTTTTGTTTTACAATATATTTTAATTTAACTATCTTTAGATACACAGATAAGTCATGTTTCTATTTAAAGGTTATTTTTCTTAACAGTTACAACATTTACAAAAACATTTTTATCAAAATATTTATTAATTTAGTCACGTGACTCAAAAATTTAGAGAACTCTAAGTAACTTAAATCTGTATATTATACAAGATTTTTCTGTTCTGCACTCACGTCTTCGTTGGTGGTCTGGTCGGTGGAGGCGAGGTAGGTGTGGAAGCCGGCTAGGCCCAGCACGGACCACACGGACAGGAAGCACACGGCCGCCACCACGGCGGAGGCGGGGCTGGCCCGCAGCGCCGCCGCCAGCCCCGCGCCGCGCGCCAGCAGCGCCAGGTGCGCCACCGCGCACGCGAACACGAACACGGCCAGGAAGGACAGCGACACCACGAAGGCGTAGAAGTAGCGGTAGTTGCGCTTGCCCACGCAGTTGCCCACCCACGGGCAGTGGTGGTCGAAGCGCTCCACGCAGTTGTCGCACAGCGAGCAGTGCGAGGCGCGCGGCGGCCGGAACATCTTGCAGGTGAAGCAGTACTTGAGCTTGACGGCGCGCCCGCGCACCAGCACCTCGCGCGCGCGCGGCGGCGGGCGCGCGCCCTCGCCCTCGGCCGCCAGCGCGCCCAGCGCCGCCGCCTCGGCCGGCGCCGCGCGCGGGATGATGCCGGGGTCGGACAGCGCCGTGCGCAGCAGCGCGGCCAGCGTGAGCGCGGCCAGCGCGGCGCCGGCGGCGGGCACGGCGGCCGACACGCGCGCGGCCAGGAAGGGGCAGTCGAAGGCGAAGTGCAGCGCGCACGTGCCGCAGATGAGCGCCAGCGTGAGCGCGAACACGCCGGGGTGCGGCGCCGTCATGAGGCGCCCGTCGCACCAGAAGCGGTTGCGGCCCGCGAACACCTCCCACTTGCGCGTCACGCGCCGCGACGCCATGCCCGCATCACCCCCGCCCCCGCCTGCCTGCCGTGGGCCTGCGGGTCGAACACCACAATGTTTTACGGTCAATAACAGTGAGTATACTTTTAACTATACAACAAATAAATTGTTACCGTTAATACTTACAATTCTTTTCTTTTTTTTTTACTTTTCAATATCACTATAATTACATTATAAATGTCAATACAATATTTTCAATGAATACCAGTAATTGTTACCAACACGAAATATTGTAATCTTACGTAACCTAGTTTTCACATATTAATTTCTCCTTTTAGCTTCACGCTGAAAGAATCTGGGAACCTAGTGTTAAAACTCTCTCGTTCCGATTAGGACAATTCCGTTCCCTACTTTAAGCCGACTTCCGGAGGTTACCAGACCGAGAAAATTAAATATTAAACATTATATTCATCAAGTGTAAATCGAAAGCACAACCTCTTGCATTAATACTTATTTAGAAAACGTATAAAAATTTTAACTATGAGAACATATGGCTTAGTGGTCAGAACGCCTTGTCGATTTCCAAGAGCGCTCCGTTCAAATTTTTTACCGTTTTCTAAATAAGTATTTTTCTTTCCTAAGTGTGGAATAACAGTTTACAGATGTTAAAAACTGTTGCATTAACTTGTGCCCCGCGCCACGACTGGCATCAAATGATAATTGACATTGATGACAAATGATTTCTGAAGAAGATCATTTAGTTGTTAAGAGAAGTAAATCTTATGAAATGCTTATATTACTTTAGTTCTTTACTGAATGAATTACACTAGTTAATCCCGCACAATGAGGTGTTCATTTTTTTTGACTGGGGATTGTACCGTACACAAACAGTTGTGTCTACAGTCACACACTCCTGCACTATGACTGTCCTAAGATTTCATGAATTCTTTTAATAAAATAGTATTTGAAATAGCATCATCATTGTTAATAAATTAGGGGTTCAATTATGACTAAATAATAATAATAAAATAAATTAAAAAATAAATTAAATTAGCTTCACGCTATATCCCGCACACAGCAGGGTAGGCAGAGGGAACCTAGTGTTAAGACACTCCGTTCCCCACTTTCTGCCGAATTTTGGAGGCATTGCGTGTTGAGTGGCAGAACTCAACGCCGCGCTTTGCCTTGACACCAGAGCGAAGAAATGGAAATATAAATTTAAGTAAATATTTCATCTCCTCGAGTGGGGATCGAACCACACAACCAGTCGGTTTTACAGTCACACTTCGTGCCACTGCGCCACGGCCGGCCTAATAATAATAATAATTTGATTATATTAGTGGAATACAATAATTATTATCAATCATCAATTTGAATTGATTGATTTCATTCAATTGTATTATAAGACTAGCGGCTTCGCTCGCATACCACAATATGAAATGTTTATATAATTAATTTGTTTATTGTTTATATAATTCAATATACATATAATTGTAGCATTTCCAGCACTTTCCATAAGATAATCATATAAATTAAATAATTAATATAATTTATTCATTCAAAAAGTAGTTTCTCAAAATTATTTGACAAACTTCAAGCACTATCATGGCTGCATGCGAGGACGAAATCGGCGGCATGGGCGTCCCCCGCTGGACTCATGCCTTTACTTGTGGCCGTAAACGGAGCGTTGAATTATTAAAGATTTATATTTTCATATTAAAAATTATACGTTCAAATTACATGCTATAAAAGATAAGGCATTTCTTCATAAAAATTCCTTGATGATGGAATAACTTTCGCTCGTAAGTTTCAATATCTTTATCAAATAAAAAACGTTGATATATCACCTTGCAATTTTCAATTATTTTTTTATCACAAAATATCTTATTGTGACTTATTTATAAGAGATAGATATACCGTATCACGGTCTTTTGTTTAGAACTAATAAAATAGAACATTTCTTCCATACAATGTAATGACATATATTTTACTATGTTTGCAGCGCACGCGCTTAAAGCAATTCGATAACGTTCATTATTATAGTTATTTCGTTATTTAAGGCTAACTAATACGTACACCATAATATTACATAGCTTATAGCAGCACTTCTGGAAAAACATAGCTTTCAAACAAAACCAAAAATAAGTAAATCGGACCAGTAGATGCAGAGATCTTAGCGTGTAAACAAACAAACAAACAAACTCTTCCACTTTATTATATTAGTATAGATAAAAGCCGAAAATTATCTTTTTATTTAATAATAATATTATTGATGAAATAACTTTCGATCGTAAGTTTTCAATATAAATGTATTTTCAATAGTATAGATAAACATTAAATAAAAAGTAGCGGGCAAAGTCGCGCAAGACCAAACTTTACACCACACCAAGAAAAGAAGAAGAGAACCAAAGTGTAGTTTAAATTAATGATAAAAGCAACGTTGCTAAGCAATGGTTTGCAAAGTTTCTTAAAACGACAAACTTTGCAAACCATTGCTTAGCAACGGTCGGTTGTTATTAACCTGGCAGAATAAATTGCATGTCAAATTGGGAAGTATTTTAATATATTTAGAATATATGTGTAATGTAATGTTATATCAAATAGCACTTCTGAAAAATCCAGCTTTCATACAAAACAAAAACAAAGTGAATCCGACCAGTAGACCCAGAGATCTTAGCGTTTAAGCTAACAAACAAACAAACAAACTTTTCCACTTTATTATATTAGTATAGCAAAAATTTGATAAACAATTATTTCTTCTTTTCCGTAAACCTCATTTGACCAATTAATGTTAAATATTTAATAAAAATCACTAACATATGATGAAAATGTTTTACTTCTTTTACACTAATACCAGCATTGTCAGATATCACAATTTTCTTAGGATATTCTGATTTTTAGTCCAAAAATTAAATGTATGATTGGTATAATAACAGTGCTTTTTTTCAAAGATTGTTCCAAATATTGTAAGAAAGTATTTAATATATAGACACTGACAATTTAATAGAAATATAAATAAGTATCATTTAATAAATATCACTTATATTGATGTTTCTACATAAAAAAGTATTTTATGTTGATATCTACCATCAGTTTTACTTAAAAATGAAATTATTGAATAAATATATATTTTTAGCTAGTTAATTAGAACTTGACATTAAATGCTTCTGATTTTTATAAGCCAAGAAAAAATGTTCCACACACTGAATAACCTTTGCTTACATGTTTTTTCCTGATATTATAGTTTAGCTAGTCTACAACTGTACACCCCCAACTACTTGTTGGTTACAATGGAATGTAATCAAAAATTATCAATAATTGTTTAATTACTTATTATAACATATTATTCTTATTATACCAAAGTTAAAACCTCTAATTTGGAACTCCAGATCAGACAAACTTAAAAAAAAAAGTATATTTCTTGTTGACTTGTAAACTTATTAGTGTGATTAGCGGCACAAAGTATGACTCAAAGAAATTAAATATTTACTTAAATTTATATTTCCATTTCTTTGCTCTGGTGTCGAGGCAAAGTGCGTTGAGTTCTGCTACTTAACATGCAATGCCTCCATAATTCGGCAGAAAGTGGGGAACGGAGTATTTTTTTTTTTTTTTAT
>CAKJTV020000356.1:0-10800 GCA_917862395.2 Heliconius sara
ATAATAAAATATGCGTAGTGTGTGCCGTGTGGCCTCGCGCACCGTGGCGAGTACCTCTGCGGGTGTGGGGGGGATTTGTATCGATACCACTTAAATTATTAAGACAGTCCATTAGATTTTTGTTTTTTTTTTATGGAAAGGACAAGGCAAACGAGCGTTTGGATCACCTGATGGTAAATGACTACCGCCGCCCGCGGCCCCGTGCAACACCAGAGGAGTTACAGGTTCGTTGCCGCCTTTAAGGGGGTTGGGCTCCGGAGCCCGGCATTACCTGATGCGAAACGCAGTGGCATAAAGCCACTACTTCACGCCGGTTTTTAATGCTGGGGGTGGTAATGATCCAGTGGAATCTGCCCAGTCGCCTCTTACGACACCACAGCACTAGGATTAAATAGACCCGATAAGGAAAATTCTTTTACAATTACACGATTAACGTGTAAAAAAGTACCAAAAAACCTTATATCGCCTACGTTGTGGAAATTATTGACAATAGCGCAAAGGATGTACTGCAATTTTATAGAAGACATCAATATCTAATATATATAATTTATATTTTAGATGCCTATATATATATATATATATATATATATATATATATATATATATATATATATATATCTATATATATTATATATATACTTTAGATATGTATATGTATGTATATAATTAATAGTTTTAAACTTGCATACAAAGTTATCCCGTAAGTAGTATATAATTTTTTTCAATTATTGTTACCAGCATAGTGTATTGATACTAATGTGGTATCTATATTTTTATATATATATATTTATATTTTTTCTACCCTTAGTGTTTTTTCAGGTGGAAAACATAGACACTTTTTTTTATTTGATAAAATATTTTATTCACCATAAAAATGTTGGTAGTTTTTATAATTCTAATATAATTAAACAACTTTCTAAAATGATCTTTCCTTTGCATGTGTTGTAATAACTATGAGGAGCTATTAAACAAAACAATACATTCTCATTTTTATAAATATATTGTATGTTATTACATTAAAACTAGCGGTCGCGGAGCAACTTCGCCTGCTTATTAGCACCCTTAGGGGTGAATTTTAAAAAAAACCACGAAACGTGTTAATAAAAATAAATCAGCTTCACGCTGTATCCCGCACACTGCAGGGTAGGCAGAGGGAACGTAGTGAAAGACAATCCGTTCCCCACTTTCTGCCGAATTCCGGAGGCATTGCGTGTTAAGTGGCAGAACTCAACGCCGCACTTTGCCTCGACACCAGAGCGAAGAAATGGAAATATAAATTAAGTAAATATTTCATCTCCTCGAGTGGGGATCGAACCCACAACCAGTCGGTTTACAGTCACACTTTGTGCCGCTGCGCCACGACCGGCCTCTGTTACTCTGTACGAAACGTGTTCATTACAATATTTTTAACAGTCTGAATTTAAGTTTTTATAAAAATCGGTGGCGATTTAAAGATTTTTCCATATAAACTTTCAACCCAGTATTTGAACTCTTACGGGATGAATTCTAAAAACCATGAAACACGCGTTCAATGAAATATTTTAAAGAGTCTGACTTTCAAATTTTATAAAAATCGGTGCTGTTTTAAAAAAAATTAATACAAACTTTCAAGTAATTCCCTGTATCGAAACAAACAAATAATTCACAAATGTGGTGAAGCCGCGAGTTGGTTGCTATAGTTTATAAAAGTTTATATTGGGTTTAGATGGATCACGTGGGGATATCAATACATTTTAATCATTGGCACGTAGGTACGTTACATTCATTTACAGTACATATATTTCTCAATATATATTTCTCAAGAGAACTTAATCAAAACTTTGTATATAAAAAAATAGATGAAATAATCAAGTTAAGGAAGTGCCAAATATGTTTTATGAATCAATCTTAATGTTATATTCAAAACAAATGAATACTTGAAACGTATTAATAAATTTAATTAATTTTATTAATACGTTTAATATAACGTTATAACGTTAAATATATTTACTTATTATAGTTAAAGAATAAAAAGTGTGAAGAGGAATGTGTGATTCGATCTATAGACTATATTATTCTACATAATATCATAAAACAACAGATTTAAACAGTACATATAAAGGTATCCTCCTACAGTATAATTATTTTCAACCAACATTTTTAAACTTTTAATTTTGAACATTTTGAATATTTTCGCGTCATTATGACGAAAAATTTAGACAAAATATTCAAATGTTTTTTTTATTTAAAAAAAAATTATTAACGATAAGAATGTTGGTAGTTTCTCAAAAGGTATAAGAATTTAAAAAATGCCCGAAATATGCTCTCTTCGCAAGTGTTGTAATAATAATAATAATTCTATTCACTAAAAAATCACTATAGATATTATATAGTCAATTATATAATGTTTTTATCAGTACCACTTTAAATGAAACCATAGTTTTAACTATAAAAGCCTAATACAATTAAAAAGTACTATAAAAGCCTAATACAATTAAAAAAATGGAAGGAAAAAGTTATTTTTTCATACAAAGTAAATTTTAGGTATTATCGTTGATATTAAAATAAAACGCTATTTGTCATTAAAGACGCAAACATACGAGTCGTAGGTATTGGCGGCAAAGTTCAAAGTTGCTTAACTTTTAGTAATATTTTGTAGTAGTATGTGATTGCGTTATTGGTATCTGCATAGATGCGTAACTGCGTCACAGGAAATACAGGTTTAGATCCTACGTGTAAACTGCTGAGGTATCTTGATTAATTTCTTTAGGTATGGGTTTAATAAACTATTATATTTTTAATTATTTTTATATAATAATAGTTTATCCTATATACTCCCCGTAAAGGGTGCGCTGAAGCTTCCATTCTGTATGAATATTAAAGACCGTCGCGGCGTAGGGGCACAAAATTGTGCCAGTGACGTGACGTTATGGGTTCGATTCCCACTTGGAGGATTGAATTGAAATTTAATCATATATTCATTTCACGTCAGTCATATATCATACGCAGTATCTTAACACTTAAGTTCCCTCTATCTTCCCTGCTATAGGCTGGATACAGCGTGAATCTGGTTTTAATTTTGTGTGAACCGATTAAAATAAAACTAATACTAAATATTTAAAGGAAGTTAGCCAAATTACAAAACTGCACTTAAATCGGTTAAGCATCGCATCGATTATCGTGAACGCAGAGATAAACAAACAAACTGATCAAGTTCTATTAAATATTTAAATGTCCATAATAATATTTTTTCTAATATATCTTCCACGTACAGACACCGATGAGTTAGGATTTTATTGTAAGTATCGATATAACTATAACTATATAGTTATAACTACAATTTATCCTAAAGACTCCATAAGGCAAAAGTTTAAAGATATTAATATATTGACAGTTGCATCTCTCTTATGGGAGGTACGAAAATGCCACCTAAGGTTTTAATAATTTTCACATTAGAAATCTCAAGTTCATTGCAAGCATACATTATAGGTATATTGAAACATAAATATAATTTTAGTGTATTAAGTAAATCATTCTGTGGTTAAAGCGTGCGAAGCCGCGAGCGGGTCGCTAGTTGTTTATATAAGAAATCCACCTAAGCTCTGACGATTTAGAAAATCTCCATACAAGACGAATTTTTCAAAGTCAAATAATTTATTCAATAATTTATTCAATAATTTGTTTTTGGACTTTTTACCCGCACCTCCCCACACATCCCCGCGGTTTATACACCACTTCGAAGGCCTTTCGAAGCCCTATCGTTGGACACCGGTTTCGCTGAAATCCGTTCAGTAGAAACGGAAAAAAAGTGACCATACCTATTGTTTATATAAGAAATCCACCTAAGCTCTGACGATTTAGAAAATCTCCATACAAGACGAATTTTTCAAAGTCAAATAATTTATTCAAAATTCATTCGATATACAAGATCTAAGTGAAATAACACTATTTATACAAATTTTGACCAATTTACAAAAATTTAAACTACTGAAAAACACTTAGAAAAATTTTGGCTTAATAATATAGAAAACAATTTAATTGAACCACTTACCTTCTTTCGATCTCTGACTTCTTGGTATCGTGTCGTAGGGTATTCCGCGCCGTACCATTCTAAATTTTTTGGAAATTTTTACTGAAAATTTTGCGCCACTTTTGACGCAAAACATCTGAAAAATTCGGTTTTTTGGACTTTTTTTACCCGCACCTCCCCACACATCCCCGCGGTTTATACACCACTTCGAAGGCCTTTCGAAGCCCTATCGTTGGACACCGGTTTCGCTGAAATCCGTTCAGTAGAAACCGAAAAAAGTGACCATACCTCTTGTTTATATAAGAAATCCACCTAAGCTCTGACGATTTAGAAAATCTCCATACAAGACGAATTTTTCAAAGTCAAATAATTTATTCAATAATTTATTCAATAATTTATTTTTGGACTTTTTACCCGCACCTCCCCACACATCCCCGCGGTTTATACACCACTTCGAAGGCCTTTCGAAGCCCTATCGTTGGACACCGGTTTCGCTGAAATCCGTTCAGTAGAGAAACCGAAAAAAGTGACCATACCTATTGTTTATATAAGAAATCCACCTAAGCTCTGACGATTTAGAAAATCTCCATACAAGACGAATTTTTCAAAGTCAAATAATTTATTCAATAATTTATTCAATAATTTATTTTTGGACTTTTTACCCGCACCTCCCCACACATCCCCGCGGTTATACACCACTTCGAAGGCCTTTCGAAGCCCCTATCGTTGGACACCGGTTTCGCTGAAATCCGTTCAGTAGAAACCGAAAAAAGTGACCATACCTATTGTTTATATAAGAAATCCACCTAAGCTCTGACGATTTAGAAAATCTCCATACAAGACGAATTTTTCAAAGTCAAATAATTTATTCAAAATTCATTCGATATACAAGATCTAAGTGAAATAACACTATTTATACAAATTTTGACCAATTTACAAAAATTTAAACTACTGAAAAACACTTAGAAAAATTTTGGCTTAATAATATAGAAAACAATTTAATTGAACCACTTACCTTCTTTCGATCTCTGACTTCTTGGTATCGTGTCGTAGGGTATTCCGCGCCGTACCATTCTAAATTTTTTGGAAATTTTTACTGAAAATTTTGCGCCACTTTTGACGCAAAACATCTGAAAAATTCGGTTTTTTGGACTTTTTACCCGCACCTCCCCACACATCCCCGCGGTTTATACACCACTTCGAAGGCCTTTCGAAGCCCTATCGTTGGACACCGGTTTCGCTGAAATCCGTTCAGTAGAAACCGAAAAAAGTGACCATACCTATTGTTTATATAAGAAATCCACCTAAGCTCTGACGATTTAGAAAATCTCCATACAAGACGAATTTTTCAAAGTCAAATAATTTATTCAATAATTTATTCAATAATTTATTTTTGGACTTTTTACCCGCACCTCCCCACACATCCCCGCGGTTTATACACCACTTCGAAGGCCTTTCGAAGCCCTATCGTTGGACACCGGTTTCGCTGATGAAATCCGTTCAGTAGAAACCGAAAAAAGTGACCATACCTATTGTTTATATAAGAAATCCACCTAAGCTCTGATGATTTAGAAAATCTCCATACAAGACGAATTTTTCAAAGTCAAATAATTTATTCAATAATTTATTCAATAATTTATTTTTGGACTTTTTACCCGCACCTCCCCACACATCCCCGCGGTTTATACACCACTTCGAAGGCCTTTCGAAGCCCTATCGTTGGACACCGGTTTCGCTGAAATCCGTTCAGTAGAAACCGAAAAAAGTGACCATACCTATCTATACTAATCTATACTAATATTATAAAGAGGTAAGATTTGTATTTTTGTATGTTTGTATGTATGTATGTATGTATGTGTGTATGTTTGTAGAGTTTTCACACAAAAACTACCGGGCCGATTTAAATAATTTTTTCACTATTGGAAAGCTGCATCTTTACTGACCAGCATAGGCTATATTACATTTCCAAAAAAATAGAGATCCCTAATAGAAATGCAATAATGTAAACCAAGGTGTGAAAAAATTGATCTTAATAATTCTATCATCGCGTGCGCTGCGAAAACTATTGATGATATAACAAAACAATGTTCTACAGTATTATAGAGCACATCAATATCTATAAAAAAGTCCGCGATAGCATATGTCTAACTACTGTAGTTATGACAATATAATCATTTTTTTATATTTTATACGTTAACAAAAGTGCCGACAATAATCAAACCATATTGTTCATACCTCTGCATCAATCCTTATCCCATGAAATGATATTTTATGAAAGATAATTTCAATACCTGTAAAATACTTTTTGAATTAATAAGATCGGACATCCCATTCAAAAGATATAACGAATTTAAAAATATAAATCTAAAGAAAATTATGTAATAATAAAAAATGCGTAGTGTGTGCCGTGTGGCCTCGCGCACCGTGGCGAGTACCTCTGCGGGTGTGGGGGGGATTTGTATCGATACCACTTAAATTATTAAGACAGTCCATTAGATTTTTTGTTTTTTTTTTATGGAAAGGACAAGGCAAACGAGCGTTTGGATCACCTGATGGTAAATGACTACCGCCGCCCGCGGCCCCGTGCAACACCAGAGGAGTTACAGGTTCGTTGCCCGCCTTTAAGGTGGGTTGGGCTCCGGAGCCCGGCATTACCTGATGCGAAACGCAGTGGCATAAAGCCACTACTTCACGCCGGTTTTTAATGCTGGGGGTGGTAATGATCCAGTGGAATCTGCCCAGTCGCCTCTTACGACACCACCAGCACTAGGATTAAATAGACCCGATAAGGAAAATTCTTTTACAATTACACGATTAACGTGTAAAAAAGTACCAAAAAAACCTTATATCGCCTACGTTGTGGAAATTATTGACAATAGCGCAAAGTGATGTACTGCAATTTTATAGAAGACATCAATATCTAATATATATATTTATATTTTAGATGCCTATATATATATATATATATATATATATATATATATATATATATATATATATATATATATATATATATATACTTTAGATATGTATATGTATGTATATAATTAATAGTTTTAAACTTTGCATACAAAGTTATCCCGTAAGTAGTATATAATTTTTTTCAATTATTGTTACCAGCATAGTGTATTGATACTAATGTGGTATCTATATTTTTATATATATATATTTATATTTTTTCTACCCTTAGTGTTTTTCAGGTGGAAAACATAGACACTTTTTTTTATTTGATAAAATATTTTATTCACCATAAAAATGTTGGTAGTTTTTATAATTCTAATATAATTAAACAACTTTCTAAAATGATCTTTCCTTGCATGTGTTGTAATAACTATGAGGAGCTATTAAACAAAACAATACATTCTCATTTTTATAAATATATTGTATGTTATTACATTAAAACTAGCGGTCGCGGAGCAACTTCGCCTGCTTATTAGCACCCTTAGGGGTGAATTTTAAAAAAAACCACGAAACGTGTTAATAAAAATAAATCAGCTTCACGCTGTATCCCGCACACTGCAGGGTAGGCAGAGGGAACGTAGTGAAAGACAATCCGTTCCCCACTTTCTGCCGAATTCCGGAGGCATTGCGTGTTAAGTGGCAGAACTCAACGCCGCACTTTGCCTCGACACCAGAGCGAAGAAATGGAAATATAAATTTAAGTAAATATTTCATCTCCTCGAGTGGGGATCGAACCCACAACCAGTCGGTTTACAGTCACACTTTGTGCCGCTGCGCCACGACCGGCCTCTGTTACTCTGTACGAAACGTGTTCATTACAATATTTTTAACAGTCTGAATTTAAGTTTTTATAAAAATCGGTGGCGATTTAAAGATTTTTCCATATAAACTTTCAACCCAGTATTTGAACTCTTACGGGATGAATTCTAAAAACCATGAAACACGCGTTCAATGAAATATTTTAAAGAGTCTGACTTTCAAATTTTATAAAAATCGGTGCTGTTTTAAAAAAAATTAATACAAACTTTCAAGTAATTCCCTGTATCGAAACAAACAAATAATTCACAAATGTGGTGAAGCCGCGAGTTGGTTGCTATAGTTTATAAAAGTTTATATTGGGTTTAGATGGATCACGTGGGGATATCAATACATTTTAATCATTGGCACGTAGGTACGTTACATTCATTTACAGTACATATATTTCTCAATATATATTTCTCAAGAGAACTTAATCAAAACTTTGTATATAAAAAAATAGATGAAATAATCAAGTTAAGGAAGTGCCAAATATGTTTTATGAATCAATCTTAATGTTATATTCAAAACAAATGAATACTTGAAACGTATTAATAAATTTAATTAATTTTATTAATACGTTTAATATAACGTTATAACGTTAAATATATTTACTTATTATAGTTAAAGAATAAAAAGTGTGAAGAGGAATGTGTGATTCGATCTATAGACTATATTATTCTACATAATATCATAAAACAACAGATTTAAACAGTACATATAAAGGTATCCTCCTACAGTATAATTATTTTCAACCAACATTTTTAAACTTTTAATTTTGAACATTTTGAATATTTTCGCGTCATTATGACGAAAAATTTAGACAAAATATTCAAATGTTTTTTTTATTTAAAAAAAAAATTATTAACGATAAGAATGTTGGTAGTTTCTCAAAAGGTATAAGAATTTAAAAAATGCCCGAAATATGCTCTCTTCGCAAGTGTTGTAATAATAATAATAATTCTATTCACTAAAAAATCACTATAGATATTATATAGTCAATTATATAATGTTTTTATCAGTACCACTTTAAATGAAACCATAGTTTTAACTATAAAAGCCTAATACAATTAAAAAGTACTATAAAAGCCTAATACAATTAAAAAAATGGAAGGAAAAAGTTATTTTTTCATACAAAGTAAATTTTAGGTATTATCGTTGATATTAAAATAAAACGCTATTTGTCATTAAAGACGCAAACATACGAGTCGTAGGTATTGGCGGCAAAGTTCAAAGTTGCTTAACTTTTAGTAATATTTTGTAGTAGTATGTGATTGCGTTATTGGTATCTGCATAGATGCGTAACTGCGTCACAGGAAATACAGGTTTAGATCCTACGTGTAAACTGCTGAGGTATCTTGATTAATTTCTTTAGGTATGGGTTTAATAAACTATTATATTTTTAATTATTTTTATATAATAATAGTTTATCCTATATACTCCCCGTAAAGGGTGCGCTGAAGCTTCCATTCTGTATGAATATTAAAGACCGTCGCGGCGTAGGGGCACAAAATTGTGCCAGTGACGTGACGTTATGGGTTCGATTCCCACTTGGAGGATTGAATTGAAATTTAATCATATATTCATTTCACGTCAGTCATATATCATACGCAGTATCTTAACACTTAAGTTCCCTCTATCTTCCCTGCTATAGGCTGGATACAGCGTGAATCTGGTTTTAATTTTGTGTGAACCGATTAAAATAAAACTAATACTAAATATTTAAAGGAAGTTAGCCAAATTACAAAACTGCACTTAAATCGGTTAAGCATCGCATCGATTATCGTGAACGCAGAGATAAACAAACAAACTGATCAAGTTCTATTAAATATTTAAATGTCCATAATAATATTTTTTCTAATATATCTTCCACGTACAGACACCGATGAGTTAGGATTTTATTGTAAGTATCGATATAACTATAACTATATAGTTATAACTACAATTTATCCTAAAGACTCCATAAGGCAAAAGTTTAAAGATATTAATATATTGACAGTTGCATCTCTCTTATGGGAGGTACGAAAATGCCACCTAAGGTTTTAATAATTTTCACATTAGAAATCTCAAGTTCATTGCAAGCATACATTATAGGTATATTGAAACATAAATATAATTTTAGTGTATTAAGTAAATCATTCTGTGGTTAAAGCGTGCGAAGCCGCGAGCGGGTCGCTAGTTGTTTATATAAGAAATCCACCTAAGCTCTGACGATTTAGAAAATCTCCATACAAGACGAATTTTTCAAAGTCAAATAATTTATTCAATAATTTATTCAATAATTTGTTTTTGGACTTTTTACCCGCACCTCCCCACACATCCCCGCGGTTTATACACCACTTCGAAGGCCTTTCGAAGCCCTATCGTTGGACACCGGTTTCGCTGAAATCCGTTCAGTAGAAACGGAAAAAAGTGACCATACCTATTGTTTATATAAGAAATCCACCTAAGCTCTGACGATTTAGAAAATCTCCATACAAGACGAATTTTTCAAAGTCAAATAATTTATTCAAAATTCATTCGATATACAAGATCTAAGTGAAATAACACTATTTATACAAATTTTGACCAATTTACAAAAATTTAAACTACTGAAAAACACTTAGAAAAATTTTGGCTTAATAATATAGAAAACAATTTAATTGAACCACTTACCTTCTTTCGATCTCTGACTTCTTGGTATCGTGTCGTAGGGTATTCCGCGCCGTACCATTCTAAATTTTTGGAAATTTTTACTGAAAATTTTGCGCCACTTTTGACGCAAAACATCTGAAAAATTCGGTTTTTTTGGACTTTTACCCGCACCTCCCCACACATCCCCGCGGTTTATACACCAGCTTCGAAGGCCTTTCGAAGCCCTATCGTATGGACACCGGTTTCGCTGAAATCCGTTCATAGAAACCGGAAAAAAGTGACCATACCTATTGTTTATATAAGAAATCCACCTAAAGGCTCTGACGGATTTAGAAAAATTCAAGCCATACTAAGAAGACGAATTTTTCAAAGATTCAAATAATTTATTCAAAATTCATTCG
>CAKJTV020000357.1:0-15300 GCA_917862395.2 Heliconius sara
ATATATATATATATATATTAGGCATCTAAAATATAAATATATATATTAGATATTGATGTCTTCTATAAAATTGCAGTACATCACTTTGCGCTATTGTCAATAATTTCCACAACGTAGGCGATATAAGGTTTTTTTGGTACTTTTTTACACGTTAATCGTGTAATTGTAAAAGAATTTTCCTTATCGGGTCTATTTAATCCTAGTGCTGGTGGTGTCGTAAGAGGCGACTGGGCAGATTCCACTGGATCATTACCACCCCCAGCATTAAAAACCGGCGTGAAGTAGTGGCTTTATGCCACTGCGTTTCGCATCAGGTAATGCCGGGCTCCGGAGCCCAACCCACCTTAAAGGCGGGCAACGAACCTGTAACTCCTCTGGTGTTGCACGGGGGCCGCGGGCGGCGGTAGTCATTTACCATCAGGTGATCCAAACGCTCGTTTGCCTTGTCCTTTCCATAAAAAAAAACAAAAAATCTAATGGACTGTCTTAATAATTTAAGTGGTATCGATACAAATCCCCCCCACACCCGCAGAGGTACTCGCCACGGTGCGCGAGGCCACACGGCACACACTACGCATTTTTTATTATTACATAATTTTCTTTAGATTTATATTTTTAAATTCGTTATATCTTTTGAATGGGATGTCCGATCTTATTAATTCAAAAAGTATTTTACAGGTATTGAAATTATCTTTCATAAAATATCATTTCATGGGATAAGGATTGATGCAGAGGTATGAACAATATGGTTTGATTATTGTCGGCACTTTTGTTAACGTATAAAATATAAAAAAATGATTATATTGTCATAACTACAGTAGTTAGACATATGCTATCGCGGACTTTTTTATAGATATTGATGTGCTCTATAATACTGTAGAACATTGTTTTGTTATATCATCAATAGTTTTCGCAGCGCACGCGATTTACATTATTGCATTTCTATTAGGGATTGGTTTACATTATTGCATTTCTATTAGGGATCTCTATTTTTTTGGAAATGTAATATAGCCTATGCTGGTCAGTAAAGATGCAGCTTTCCAATAGTGAAAAAATTATTTAAATCGGCCCGGTAGTTTTTGTGTGAAAACTCTACAAACATACACACATACATACATACATACATACAAACATACAAAAATACAAATCTTACCTCTTTATAATATTAGTATAGATATATATAGCCAAACAATGATAAAATGTTCTTATTAGACGCACAATATCATGAGCGAAATGTAAACATCGTGTAATGTCAGTAACTTGTCAATCTTTATCTCTAATAAACATACGTAGCGTGAAAACAATTTCAATATTCGCGACGTTTCTTTACAAATGACTTACGACATGTCGTTGTCTATTATTGTTTTAAATGAAAATAGAAAAAAATCAATATTTTACTATGTATTGTAGCAAATATTGAAATTCCATACATCAGTATATACATATCCACAGTAGTTGGACAGCGTCGGACCAAAACGATGGTCGGAGGTTAGATTTTTGGGGAAAAGAATTATTGTCATTTCACTCAATATCAAATATTTCGAATTCGAGTGGCTAGTGAAGAACGGAGTGTAATGCCACTAGGTTCTGTTTGCCTATCCTCCTATGCCTATGTTTGCGATATATACGGAGTGGTATATAGCAGCATAAGTAAAGACATGGGAGCTGTACATTTGAATTTGAAATTATCTAGTTGATAAAGTCTAGTTTTTAACACTATTATGTTAAAAACTAATATCTTTGTTTATGTTTGCTGCTGCAATTCTATAAAAATAAAAACTATTTAACAGCATAATGAATGTTTCAAATTAAAAAAAATACTAAAAATCTCTGTTGATAATAAATGTATCGATGAAATAAACATATTTCCAAATGCATGCATGATACTTAATAAAAATGAGAGACGAGTAGTGCCTTCGGTTACGTTACATTAGAAAAATGTATTAATAAGTTATATAGCGACATTGTCTTTAACCTTTCAAATGTAATAATAGGTCATCTATTGTCTGCTTCACCTGAATAACATACACAATAGCCTCATTTCTAAGATGTTAGCTCAGTGATCTAATAAATTACACCCATTATTCAAACTATACGAAAAGCTATCTAGACTAAACTACAGTAAATTACGGTACTAAACGATGCCATAGTACATGAAAATATTGAGATTTTTACATGTAATAAAATATAAATCAGCATGATCAGAGAAAATAAATAAATGGGTAGTTTAATTTTCTTTCTTTAGCTTACTTTTCTACAAAATAACCTCTTTACTTGCCCCCTGAAATTTCGAATTCGTATGGATTGCGTGTGTTGTGGATGGCGTAAGAGAACGGGAAAATGAAAATAATTAATATTGTACCCCTTAGTGGGATTTAACAACCATCGCGTTTACAGTTTAATCCGACTGCGTCACGATCTTATTAAAAAAGAAACAAAGAAATATATTGTATTATTGCAACGTTAACAAGGCTAAATGTTAAATTGAGACCAGTAGTGGCGTGAGTGGCGCAGTGACGCAAGCGAGCGACTATAAACGCGACCGGTTGTG
Organism: Heliconius sara; assembly: GCA_917862395.2. Lineage (NCBI taxonomy): Eukaryota > Metazoa > Arthropoda > Insecta > Lepidoptera > Nymphalidae > Heliconius > Heliconius sara. The sequence goes on from CAKJTV020000357.1 coordinate 2,552, forward strand.
GCTTCAATTCCCATTCTGAGAATTTCGATATTTAATATTTGCATTTCTACGCTTTGGTAATGAGGATAAACGCGATGTTGAGTTGCGCCAATCAACACGATAAGTCACCAGATTAAGGGGAAAATGTGGAATGAAGTGTCTCAATTGAAACGGAATGTCTTAACATTAGGTTCCCAGGTTCAACCAAAACTGATCAAATTATATATTACTATAATATAAAGGGTGGGTTTGAAATAAACTTGCTATCTTATAATAATTAAAACATGCCAAGGTTACTATTTAAATTCAGTTTTACAAAGCTTTTGAATAGAGATAGTATGAAAAAACTTGAGATAATTTCATTTCACCGTAAACGTTTTATTTTTACGTTTAAATGTAAGCACATAATGCAAGCATTGTTAGAAAGACAATACGTTAAACAAAATGGTTACTTTGTGCTGGGGTTTTATACGAAATGTTTTAGTGGTGCACCGCAATACGCACGTGCCACTGTATTTTCAGAGTGCATTGAGTATTCGAGTGTAAAGCACTCTACTCTAATTGTATCCGAGTTATAAAAACAAGTTTCTTGTTTTATTTTTAAGTTACGTCCCATACAGGGCTTAAAACGTTTTTTTTCCTTTCATTGGATACGTTCATATATAAATATTAAATACATAGCAGGTATTTTTTTTTCTCCGCCTAAACATATAAAGAGTTGTCTGTAGGCTTAGAACCATATAGATTAAATAACATTTTAATTTTTTAATAAATATATCTTTAAAAATAAAATTAATAATCAGAAGAATCTACGTTAAAAAGTTAGAAACGAAATTATCTATATAAAAAAAACCATTTACTATTCGAATAGCCGTAATGAAATTTGTCCAAGTTTGGCAATCCAAGCCTGTTTACTGAAGGTCGTCCCAGTAATATCGTAATAAAAAAGAGGTTGGCTGTTGTCAATCTCCCTAATATCGTATAGGACGATGAAAGTAAATGACAATCTAGTCTTTGCCTGGATTTAAATTCATTATTTTATGCTCAACAACAAGTTAGTTACAGTAGGATGTTAGGAACAGTGATAGATTAGACATTAGGTTTTTCATATACAAAAGTATAAAGCCTCGACACCAGATCGAAGAAATGAAGTCATCCAATCATTTCCTCGAGTAGGAATCGAACCCACAATCAGTCGCGCTTACAGTCATTTACTACGGCGTTGAGCTCCGTTATCCAATTGGCAATGTTTTGAAGAGCAAAAAGTGGAGAACCGCTGCAGAAATAATCGTGAAGCTTAAATATATAATTTTATATAAGTCATGTATATACAAATTATTATATAGGATGTAATATAACCGACTAAAATAAAAGAATACATGCACACTATCAGCAACGTTTAAACAAATATTTCAATAAAAATAAAGTGTAGAAAGCAGAGGAAATTACGTTATATTTTCTTTATAGCGAGATTGATCTCTAAATTGTAGCCCGAGGAGATGGCGGTGACTTGGACAAAGAGCTATAATCTGGGGAGCAGCAAATTTCAAAACGCTCCCGCAATTGGTCCCTTTGTGAACTAGCAGACAGCTGTTGTTCAATCTATATGAAGACGATATCAAGTCCATCGATTTTAAATTTACTATGGAAATTGCATGTTTATCTCTCAATGCAAACGATGCAATTGTAGTATAAAAATTCTAATATACATATTTCATGTGAATATGAAAATTTTAAGCTCATGCATATTACATTTTTATGTTTTTATTATATATATATATTTGAATATGTATAATACAATATACTTATTAGTACACTGTTTTTACCGTACTGTACAAGAATTTGAATTTGAATTTATAACGAAAGCTATATTTCCTTAAATGTTAATTTGAACTCAATTTTTTCACATTTTCCTACTTTTAGCATTTTGCAGACAATACTTGGTAATAAAATACATTAATCTTGTCGGCCTTTTTAGCCTATAATAGCTTTATATTATGACACTGGACTGTCTTCTCTAAGACAGTAAAGTAAAATTATAAAATATAGTAATAATAATCAAAGTAGCTCATAAATAAATCAAAAATAAAAATCAGCTTAACGCTGTATTCCGCACACAGCAAGGTAGGCAGAGGGAACCTAGTGTAATACACTCCCCACTTTCTACCGAATTCTGGAGGCATTGCGTGTTAAGACTCAACGCCGCTTTTTGCCTGGACACCAGAGCGAAGAAATGGAAACATAAAATTAATTAAATATTTCATCTTCTCAGAGTGAGGATCGAACTCACAACCAATCAGGTTTTACAGTCACGCGGCGGCGGGTCACGGCGAATATCTAATTAATATTTTTATTATTATTATAAATTAATAAAGATAGTCCATGGCCACGATACGCCACGATAGTACCATTCAACTTCCATATTATTATAATTTAATTAAAGTTAAATTAAAAATATTGACTCGATGGAAAATGAATAATGAAATAAAATATCCAATTAATTTCTCTGTAGAGTTCTTTTTTAATAAACAATGACAGTGAAAAATTCAAACAATGATTAGTTCTAGGCAATTTTACTTATTCAATCTAAAAGAAAATCAGGCCAAATACAAATTCTATTCAGTACTTATTGTATTAACTACGTTTGAAAAAACCTATAAAGTAATTGTATTCAGTCTCTGAAATATAGAAGTCCAGCTGAAATATATTGATAAGAATACTGCGACGGCAGAGTAGTTCGTATTGTGAAAGAAAATAAGAAATTTAATACGCAAGATTCATTTATAAGCGTATTCATATTTCGCTTGCTTTTAGAAAAAATCTGACATACATATTATGTCCGATGGATTAAATGTTTGCCCACCTTCTTAAGATATAATTATTCGACCAAGTTACATGAATAGTATTTATTCTCATTACAAAGGAGCGCCAGCGCCACGGTCCGTAACACGTGGTTAGGAATTTTATTATTGTTATTAAAATTATCTATTATTCGTTCACTGTGAATTATTATAATCATATACTTATTAACTTTCGTTACAATCCACTTAACATATGAGCAACTGCTCATCATGGTTCTATGTCATACAGGTATTATATGACTTCCCAATTACTAGGTGAATGGGAGGAATCCCAGTACATGTATGTCATATGCATATTTCGCAAGCAATTTCTTTGTTTGATATTTTTTTGGTAATTTTACTATTTTTAAATTTTTATTTAAAAACATCTCAGGCTGTCGAGGTGCTGTGGATCAGCGTCTTCCTGTCAACATAGGTAAATTCTATCCCCATTCGAGGTATTTTTTTTTGTTAAGACACTCTGCTGTCATCAAAACACTTGCGTTCCTCACTTTCCGCCGGATTCTGGAGTCATTGCATGTTGAGTGCGCTTTGCCTCATTAGTAGAGCGAAGAAATTAAACTATTAAATATTTCAATTTTTCGAGTGCGAATCTAACCCACAGCAGTATTTAGTGTCACACGATTGCGCTTCTGCGCCACGACTGGCCTGAAAGTAAATTTATGCTCAATCGTTTGACCATCTTTCATTTATTTCACTTAAGTACGAGTATACCTGTTATAGATAATGACTAAATTATTGTTTAACATATAATAAAATATTTAGGCCAAAAATAATGTCAACAAGATCATGTATTGTAAATTTTGCACAATGTTTTATTGTTATAATTTAACGACCACTCGTACTAAGTACGAAATTGTTCCAATATTCAAAGCCTACTCGTTTGATAACGAATTTCATCTGTCTCTTACAGGCGGTGCCAAAGGTCATTTATTACTTAATTCATTTGATTAGTAGGTGATTGCCAAATTTATTGAGCTCTGTATAAATGGATCCCCTTTGTTCGGGAGCCCGATGTCACAGTAGGTCTGTAAGATTGGGAATTTATATTATAACATTTACCTCCTATTTTTTTTATTAGCCCCACACTGTATTTTACAAAAAGCAGGTAGACAGAGGGAAATTAGTGTTAAGGCACTAATGTTCCCCAACTAACTACTAAAATTCCCTATTTACTGCTTTCGGAGGCAAGCGTATTGAGTGGCGGAACTTAACGCCACGCTATGCATCAATATAAGAGCGAAGAAATTAATGTTCACAGTGACACGTGGTACCTCTGCACCACGAATGGACTTCTACTTACTGTTAAAATAGATATTGTTAGCAAACTCATGTAGAAAAGGGTAAGTGTAGGTGAAAAAGACTACAAAAAAAAATAGAATTCTGTCAATCGGGTTATAGCAGGCTGCCCCTTCCCTAACGAGTGGAAGAAAGCGACAGTCATACACATTACAAGTCTTAAAAACCCGCCTACCTTCCCCCCATCTACGGACTTATCAATCTCATACGCAGCTTAGGGAAAGTATATGAGAGAGTCATTCTCAATAGTTGAAAAGAAATAGTGGAGACCAAACAACTGTTCGTCTTTGAACAGTTCGGCTTTAGATCACAAAACTCGTCCATACATCAAGTTCACCATCTAACGGAACACATCGCTAAATTCAACGTCCGATTCACATCGACACACCTACCATATTTCTAGATATAGCCAAAGCCTTCGACTAGGTCTGGCATAACGGCGACTGTCGCCGTCGCCGCGTGGTTTGAGAAGTGGCGAGGCCAATCCTATCTCATGGCACATCCGCGCGTCGACGCGACGGAATCCAACGGTCAAACTCATCTGGTATTTCCCTGTCATCGCTGCCCTTTTCACGAGCGTCCATGAAGGATCATGGACGAGCTACTTTCGCCACTCTCCGCTCGGTGACGCTGTAAAGAACATCCCAGGTTAACAAAAAATCTAAAATGTCAATCGGGAGCAGTTGTTTGTAGGCAACAACTCCTTATTGGATGGAAACTCGTGTAAGTATTGTTATTGGGTGATACATATCACTTATTGCAATTACGTAGATTCTCTTTCCGAATAATTTAGAAATACATAGATGATATATGTTCTTTTTAAAAACATTAACTGCTTCCGATTTCTAACAGTATATATTTTTTATCAACCACTTTATTGTATTGTACTAGAGTTTTGGGATGTATTTATGGACGTTGATATATGAGTCTATATGTATATTGATGATATTATCGTTTATATGGGATAGGCAATATGAGAAGTACTGATAAAGAAAATTTAAACTGTTTTTATCGTAGTTAGATCGTATGACATCGTATCACATGAGATAATAAGAATAAATATCACAAGAAGGCATTGTTGGAATCACTCAATTTATAACATGTAGATAACATTCAAAAGGTTTTCGCAGATTGGTACGGAGCAAATGGGTTAATAAAATATTATATACTATTTCCTGGTTTTTGAAAATGATTGTAAATATTGAATGTTGTTTCAAAATATATACAAAGAAAACTGCAAGCCATAGTAAATCAAATTAATTTGTGTTAAAATATCAACTTAAGACGGAATGGCCATAACTTATTTTGAGCTTTGCTCTGGAATAAGGAGAATAAAATGACTTTAACAACTATAAGATCACTGCCAGCAATATAAAATGATATTTAATAACTAAAAATAAAGTCAAATAATTTCATTCAAAACTAGCAACCTCTGTGCGGCTTCGTCGGCTTGAACTATACGAATACTTATTTTAACTTCACGCTGTGTCCCACACAGCAAGGTAGGCAGAGAGTAGCTGTGAACCTATCCATTGATAAGACGCACCGTTCCCACTAAGATAATTCCATTACCCACTTTCCGCTGAATTCTGAAGGTATTTCACTCATCAGAGTGGCAGAATTGAACGTCTTTGCCAGATCTAGGAAATTAAACTATTAAATATCATTTACTCGATTGGGAATCAAACTCATAACTTGTCGCGTTTACAGTCACATTCTTGTGCCTATGCGCTATGAGTTTTAACATAATTTAAGAGTATTTAAGGAAAGTTGGTTGATTATTTTCGTGTAGTAATTTATACTATATATATAATAAATTGTTACTGAAATCTTTTCAGATTACATTTGGTTTTGCTCGCATATCTAAAATAATAAGTTGCCTTAGCTTGACTATATGTTGCTCCACTCCTCCTGTGGTTCTGACGATTAGGCCGGACGAAAAAAAAGACATACTTTAATATTTATAAAAACGTAATACTAAGCTAACCAACCTACATAAATAAAATTAAATAAATAAATATTCGTATTGTTGAGCAGGCGAAGCCTCGGGAGCCGATGATATATGACTAAATTCAAAGGACTTCAACTGAGCAACCCTACATCCACTGTAATGAGAACATTTATTATCTTGTGTTCTTCTGATGGGGGATGAAATTAATTTATCCGAGAAAAACATCACAGCAATATCCGTTTTAGTAAGTCTTAGTAATCGATGAAATATATCACTAGTCTACAATTTATATATACGTATATATTTTTTTCTTTATTTTTGACCTTTTGCAACTTTTAATCCTCTAAGCCTTTTGTTTAATCTTGTTTTAACCTTTTGTTAAAACAGGGTTAAGAGTTGTCTATAAATTACTTAAGGCTTACATAGACAACATAACAAGTGTATTATATCATGTTTAGAATTAACAAATATTAACGTTATTGAAATATATTATAATATTTCATCTATACTTATAATAAATCTGTAGAAAAGTCGTTTCTGTACATTGAAAATATTTAAAAAAAAATTAGCCAGGGTGTTAAAGGATACCTAACAGAATCCATTTCCAACATTTTTGGAATTTTTGTCTGTTTGTCTGTTTGTCTGTTTGCCTGTTTTCCGGTTTATGTGAACACGCATCACGTCAAAAGTACACAATATATTTAAGCAAGTTTTATACGTAAAAATTACCGGTAAATCAAAGTAACATATTCGGTCTTATTCATAAAAAACCCTTATAGAACGTTTAAAACGTTCATTAGTTAAAATGCTCTATAAGTTTATGAAACGTTCGATAACTTTGCGTATTCATAACAGTTCTATAAACCTTCTATAACAAATATGCGGTTAATAAGCTAAAATGTTGCCACTACGATGAAATTGGCAAGTAAGCTTGTCAATTGTACCGAATTGACTACAGATAATGTGTATCAATTTACCAAATACGTCTAATCATAGACATTATTACGGATTATAATCATATTTTGTTGTTTGTGGTATGACAAGTTACCGCTCAGTGATATTTGTTTACATTGTGTTCTGTGCCCCTCGTTTATTTTATTTTAAATATTACATAATTATTATTGTAAAATAGCATCAGAATCGTAAATTGTAGAAAGTAAAAAAGGCAAATGAGTGAGAATTGGTTGGAGGATGATAAAGTTGGTTTTACTGATACAGCTGATTGGACCACGTAAGTTTTGTTCTGGAGACATTCATACGCTTATTATACTTTAATGCTTATGCTTTTATTCCATAGATGATCTTGAAAGATTTGGTCAGAAACAGAGTTTTCAATTAATGAAAATAAAACGCGAAAAGCTGGCCGCATGGCAAGATTTACACTATAGCTACTTAATGAGATAAATTTGAATAATATAATTGAGTATTTCGTGTATATAGTTACTTATTTTATCAAAGCAATTAATGTTTTAGTTCACACTCGGAACTGCTACAATTTTAAGCCCAATGGGGGTATTATTAAAATGAAAAATATCTAAAGAAGTATAAGTACATTGAGAGAAAGCAGATGTTAAAAACAGATGGTGGTCCACCACCTACCAGCAAATAGTGATGGTGACCTTGCGGTGTGGCTCCCTCATGTGAGACTCAAATTAATTTGAATCTGATAATCAGGTATACATAAAAATATGAATATTTTGTCAAATAGTATTTCAGTTTGAGTAAATAAATAATTATGAAATTATATTATTTCTTGTTTCAGTATATAACAAAGTATGATATAGGAATATTACAGGATAGAAAAAAAACCAAAGTAAAATATTATATACCACAAAATTCATCGCTTCCATATGACAATTCCGGAGCAGAAAAAGAAATGGTATGTAATGTATTAAATGTATTGTTTTAAAGATGTATTGAAATGATGCACACAAATACTATCCCATCCTATCTTATTTTATGTGTTTTATTCATACTTATTAGACATATTAAACATAATTAACTGTGCTGCATGAATAAAATAACTGTAAATACCACAATACCCAGAAATTAATTTCAATTTAATTATTTAAGATTTTGCAGCCAAGCCCTTCTGTACAATCTATACATAGCAACTCATCCACAATTTTGTTAATACCTAAGTGTGGAATAACACTTTAAAAATGTCAAAAACAAATAATTTGTTAGTATATTTATCAACCAGTTATTCTTGTACGAAAGTCTTATTTGACTTAATTTATTTTGCATCATAATACATTAAATAATTTACACTACCTAAACAATGCTCAGAAAGAAATTCTGATTATATTTTTTAGATACTAGCACTTACACACCTCGCATACCACACCAGCAAACAAGAATCTTTGCAGATTAAAAAATAAACATGGATGTTGAATGAATTCATTTTTATTATTATTACTATAACTACAATAACTGATTATAATAATGTATTGCAATATAACATATTAATAAGTTGAAACAAATTTTCAAAAATTAATCAGTACAATCTACAAGCTACATTATAATTTGTATAACAGATTTGTAAATAAGATATATTTTGACATAATTAATACATACTGGTTTGGAAAACTTATATTAAAAAGGATAATATATATATATTACATTTTTGTTTACAGCATGACAATAAAAACAGTGCTCCTCAGCAAATTGCAGACAATGAAATTGCCTACAGAAAAGAACTGTATGAGGCCTAGATGGACAATGAAAAACAAATTATTTTTAGAAGAAATCTTTAAAAATAAAATTATATTATAAGACCAAATAAAAATTATAGAAATGTATATTTTCTTTTTATTAACTGACTCACAAAAATTCTTCTTAAAAAATTTTGTAAAACAGTATATATGCATTTATACTACTGTACCCCTAGGAACTGTGGACTGTTCATTTCTATTACTTACAATGTCACTCCAAAGCATTTATCCACAGTATTTCTGTTTGCCATATGTGCTCCATTATATTTTTTTCTTGCTTTGGTTTTGAGGGTACAGAATAGAACGAACTAAATTCTGTCATAATATGCTCTTCTTTAGAAAAAGTACTGGGCATTTTAATAAGAGAAGCTGATCCGGCTAGTGGTTGTTTGAGACAACCCATGGTGTTCTTCAGCATCCTCTTAATACTGTAAGGAAAAATATAATTTTGTAAGTAGTTGTACACACACGAATACGTGTCACTTTATGAGTATATGTTGTATGAATAGTATATTCAAGTCAAGTAAGATAAAAATACTTACCTCTGGACGACTCCCTCATCTTCAAGTAGCTATTAGTTTGATTTGATGTAAGGTACTAGAGCCTCTATAATCTAATTAGAGATCATCACACACCCAGTTTATTATAAAATTCGCAGTAGATTTCGTCGTTCAAGGAAAATGGATTACCCCTACTTGGTAATGGATTACCCTTCTATACATACTTCTTCGATGTGAACTGTTGTGTTTTCAATTCCTACCATCGTTTCCGAAGCATCTCTGCTTTGTAACGCTTCCATTTTAATCATAAAAGTGGCAAATTAACACAGCTTGAGTATTAACTAAATTGACAGGAATTGAATATTTACAATATTTTGTTTACATCAAATGTCATTTTCGATGATCAGCTGTTGAGAATCGGCCATTTTTTATCTTATAGAACCGCTATAGTAGGGTGTCGGCCTCTATAACTTTATAATAGGCTTATAGAACTGTTTAGCGCTAAAATGCTGTTATGAATACCATTTTTTGACGTTTTCCTTATAGTGGGCTTATAGAACACTTTATCTGTTCCATAACTTTTATGAATAAGACCGTTAGTGTTTATTTCATTATAATAACTTCACTCTATCAAAAGATATAAGTATTTAAGTTTCCAAGAAGCTTATATTTGAGATAGTAGAACTCGATACTAGAACGCTATCTATTTTATAGTTTGGAAACACTACACCAGCTACCGCTCCACTACCTACCTACCTACCTACCTACCTACGTACGTACGTACGTACGTAGGTAGGTAGGTAGGTAGGTAGGTAGGTAGGTAGGTAGGTAGGTAGGTAGGTAGGTAGGTAGGTCAGTCAGTCAGTCAGTCAGTCAGTCAGTCAGTCAGTCAGTCAGTCAGTCAGTCAGTCAGTCAGTCAGTCAGTCAGTCAGTCAGTCAGTCAGTCAGTCAGTCAGTCAGTCAGTCAGTCAGTCAGTCAGTGAGTCAGTGATTCAGTTAGTCAGTTAGTCAGTTAGTGAGTTAGTGAGTTAGTCAGTTAGTCAGTTAGTCAGGTAGTCAGTTAGTGAGTTAGTGAGTTAGTCAGTTAGTCAGTTAGTGAGTTAGTGAGTTAGTCAGTTAGTGAGTCAGTCAGTCAGTCAGTCAGTCAGTCAGTCAGTGAGTCAGTGATTCAGTTAGTCAGTTAGTCAGTTAGTCAGTTAGTGAGTTAGTGAGTTAGTCAGTTAGTCAGTCAGTCAGTTAGTCAGTTAGTGAGTTAGTGAGTCAGTCAGTCAGTCAGTCAGTCAGTCAGTCAGTCAGTCAGTCAGTCAGTCAGTCAGTCAGTCAGTCAGTCAGTCAGTCAGTCAGTCAGTCAGTCAGTCAGTCAGTCAGTCAGTCAGTCAGTCAGTCAGTCAGTCAGTCAGTCAGTCAGTCAGTCAGTCAGTCAGTCAGTCAGTCAGTCAGTCAGTCAGTCAGTCAGTCAGTCAGTCAGTCAGTCAGTCAGTCAGTCAGTCAGTCAGTCAGTCAGTCAGTCAGTCAGTCAGTCAGTCAGTCAGTCAGTCAGTCAGTCAGTCAGTCAGTCAGTCAGTCAGTCAGTCAGTCAGTCAGTCAGTCAGTCAGTCAGTCAGTCAGTCAGTCAGTCAGTCAGTCAGTCAGTCAGTCAGTCAGTCAGTCAGTCAGTCAGTCAGTCAGTCAGTCAGTCAGTCAGTCAGTCAGTCAGTCAGTCAGTCAGTCAGTCAGTCAGTCAGTCAGTCAGTCAGTCAGTCAGTCAGTCAGTCAGTCAGTCAGTCAGTCAGTCAGTCAGTTAGTTAGTTAGTTGCTTAACCTTTAGTAATACTTTTGTAGTAGTATGTGTTAACGTTATTGGTCTATGCGTAACTGCGTCACACGAAATACAGGTATACAGGATAAACATCGTGAAATGAAAAAAAAAATTACGTCTAAACTGTTGAGGTATCTTGATTAATTTCTTTAGGTATTGGCTTAAAATATTTTATCCTATATATTGCCCCTGTAAAAGGAGCGCTAACGCTTCCATTCTGTATTAATATTAAAGGACATCGCGGCGCAGGGGCACAAAGTTAGGTTAAGTTACTGAAACCAGTTAAGCCCTTTCTGAGATTATCCTAAACGCACAGATAAACAGACAAACTGACCAAGTTCTGTTACATTGTTAAATGTCCGTAATAATAATTTTTCTAATATATCTTCCACGTACAGACACCGATGAGTTAGGATTTTATTATAAGTAGCGATATTACTATAACTATATAGTTATAACTATAACTTAGGTCCTAAAGACTCCTTAAGGCAAAAGTTTAAAGAAATTAATATATTGACAGTTGCATCTCTCTTATGGGAGGTACGAAAATGCGACTTGCGTGCGTTGCAAACATACATTATAGGTATATTAAAAAACGAACATAATTTTAGTGTATTAAGCAAATAATTCTGTGGTTTAAGCGGGCGAAGCCGCGAGCGGGCCGCTAGTATATAATAAAATAGATAAAATTAAATGTAATTTCAAAACTTTAATCCTTTATTTAGTGAATACGAACTTGGGTTTATTATACTGACGCATAGGAATAGATAGCTAAATCACAAGTGCTGCACGAGCTGGAACCATTTTATAGTAAATTATTACTGACTAAATTATATTACATATTATAAAAAGTACGAGACGTTTTTCTTGGAAAAATTCAAACGAACTAATGAATTGTTCAATGTAACTTACTTAAAATTGTAATAATTTTATTTTTATATATTTTTTTCTGTACCTACTTTCAGTTTTAGCTTAATATTTAAAGTGTTGTAAACGACAAAATTAAAGGGATGTATTAGATACATAATACATACGGGCTAAATATTTTACAAATTCTTATTCATAGTAGTACATATTATAGTAGTATTAGTAAAAATATTTTTATTAGCTTCACGTCGAATTCTGCATAGAGCAGGGGCTCTACCTTGCTCTATGCGAAATTCGGTACAACATGATAGTTTCAGATGACTTTTCAAAAGTAATGAGCATAAAATAGTGAATCCACGTTTTAACCGACTTCATAGTGTTAATTTTCGTTGAAGAGACTGCAAAGTTTTATTTAAATTGAATAATTGAGACTGTACTGTCTACAGTAAATTTTCAGGTTCCAAAACTACTTGTTAAGGAAAAGTTTTTAATTGCTTTATTTCAGTTAACTTTTAAAATTTTAACATTTTGTCTTATGGTATGTTTTTGATTTACTTAACGTTTTATTATGTGTATACATAAAGAAGTTAAAAAAATTAAAAACTGGAGAAGAGTGCAAATTATGAAAGATCTTATCAGTCTATACATATCAATTAAATCTAAGAGTCTGTCTGTGAGATCAATATAAGCGTGTTTTTTAAAGTGCATTTAGCTATTTACGCGACAGCAACACACAAACAAACAATTTAACATTTTTTGGCTGTCTGCCTGTGTTTCTG
>CAKJTV020000360.1:0-14508 GCA_917862395.2 Heliconius sara
TATATGTATTTGTCTTAGTTATCACAAATATAAAAACATTATACCTACTTATTCATAAGTTCAGCGCTGGTTTCAGTACCACCAGCTTGGTGAGTTAGATTTTTAATTTATTGCAATATAATCGAAACATCTCTAAATAGGGCTATGGCAGTGTTACAATGTAACCTATTAAATCTATCATCGATCAACCATTATGGTTTATTAATTATTATCGATGTTGGATTATAGATTCTGAATTACCGACTATGAGTTATAGAGTACAATGTTTGCAGTACGGATTTCGAAGGATATATAATGAAAAATTAAATTAAGGCAGAGTAGGCAGAAGGAACCTAGTGTTAAGACCCTCCACTTTCCGCCGAATTCTGGAGGCATTGCGTGCTGAGTGGCGGAACTCAACGCCGATCTTTGTCTCGACACCAGAGCGAAGAAATGAAAATATATATGTACATAAATATTTCACTTCCTCGAGTGGGGACCGAACCCACAACCAGTCTATTTTACAGTCACGCTTTGTGCCTCTGCGCCACGACCGGCGTCTGATATACTATGAAAGTATTATAAAAAATGTACTTTAGATTATGGATTGCGATTTGCGGATTTCGGATCCCTGATTGGGAACTCCGGATTGCGGATTACAGATTGCAGATTGTGGATTATCGATCGAAGATCATTAATCGGTAATGAATCGACTAGTTAAAATTAAAATTTTACTTTTTGCCTGTTTTTCACGTATGACATGTTTTTTTTAATTGATTTGGATTATGTTTTAGCAATTTGTAGATAACGTAACTTTTTGTTGATAACATTGAATTTTATATAAAATAAATATCTTTGATGATAGACGATGTTTCAAGCGTATATTTTAAAACTCTCGGGACACATATGTATATACAAGTATATTATACAAAGTACAACAAAATTTAAATCTACATATAGATTTAGGTACATTGACATGCTACCAGTGTGCCAAAGGTATTCTTTAACAAATATAAGTCAATATAAGTTATAAAATTTATCACATCATGTCTCATCATTAAGTCACTGTCGTTATTAAATAATGGCATATCGTAAAAACGAATATAAGATCATATTATTAATTATTGAATATTGCCATATTTATATTGAAACTCATAGAAATAGTTCATTAGATGTCAACAAGGCAAAGTGGGAAAGAAACTGACACTAAGCTCGATGATAGTGAGTTCAATTTCTAAAATCAATGATTATTGGATTTTTGTTATACTTTTTACTATAGTGTATGTCAAACTTATGAATTGTCCTGTTTATTTTATTCATTTATTGTACTTTATTTAAAATATAATTGATATTAAAATTAGTATTCCAATAGTGCCAATTTTCATACTCGTATGTCTGCACAATTTTCAACAAAAATTAGTACATATAGATAGGCTACTTTCATTTCTGTAAGAAAAAGCGCGGCGTTGAATTCCGCCACTCAACACGCAATATTTTAGGAGAAAAATGAAGAACGGAGTGTCTTAATACAAGACCTTATGTGTACATATATAAATATATATATATATATTACGCTTACATTACTATCTATATTGTAGAGGCATTGTGACGTAACTGCAAACCGCCCTCAATCTCGACGTCGCTGTGTTATGTGGCGAATTTATAAACACTGTTTTTAAGAACTAATACTTTATTATACGATTTATAACTAAATTTACGAATATGGTATAAAAGATTTAAGTGATGTCGAGGTTGAGATTTGGTAGTGACTGCCTCGTCGAGCGAGGTCGGGATCTTATAAAGGATCATTTTGGTTTGTGGAAGGGATGTGGGAATGTTTATATTTACAGTGTCAAAGATACTTAACTAAGTATGGAAGATTACTAAATACCTAATAAGCTAATTACATGTTTACACCTAAATACTTGTTTACACTTTTAGTCTTATCACTAGGTACTTAATTAATGAGGGTGAGAACTCCAACATAACATCTCCCCCCTTTAAAACAAAGATTGGGCGGGTTCGAATTTGCCCGATCTTTGAGGATGTGACGTTGCGGCGTCGAAAGTTGTGGCGTCGTCAGATTCTGAGTCTTCGGAGATGGCAGGGCTCGAAGGAGTGTTCAACGTAGACATCGGGATGGCGACATGAGCTGAAGTACGCTGCCTCCTTTTATCGAAGCAGTTATTGAAAATCTGGATGCATCCGTTGTCACGGTCGTTGTTACGGCGTCGATTAAATTTTCTAGGCAGACATTGAAATAGTTTGAACAGAATATACACCAATATTGTTATCCCTGCTAAGTAAGAGAAGAGGGATAAATTGTTGGAATGCTTTTCAATAAAAGTCCTTTCATTAAATTGTTTGATTCTTGATGATTGCTTTTTCAGATCTTCTTTGATTGAGTGTAATGCGTCTGTCGGAACGTGGTTTATGCGGATTGGGATTAATTTTGGAGATTGTGGCAAGTCCTTTAGATCAGCACAGGCATCTTCGATGTCCACAGTTAGTATAGGATGTGTGATGTTGAGAAAGTTTTCATCTGCTGCGGCCAAAGTTATGAGACTGGAGTAAAACTTGCAACCTCTATCGAGTTTAAGAATACCGGCTCCAGGAAGAGTAATATGTTTCGTTGTTTCTTCACATTGTACTATAGAAGCTGTTTCATTTTGGAGTATGAACACCCATTTGTTTGTGGAAATTTGTAGAAACATGTTAATTTCTGCAGAAAATGTTGTAAGCTCGCAGGAACCAGGTAGTTGGCGGTTGGTCTGTAGAAGGATGGCCATTTCACAGATAGGCCTCGCGTTGAAATTGTAGACTGGAAACTTGCAGACCCATCTGGCTGGCGCGAAGATCTTGCATTCGTCGATGGAACTCGTGGATATGTATTGTTGCCTTGTTGGGTTTGTTGCCAAATAAGTTTGCTCGGGAAGGATGACGGAGTAAAGGGATGAGTTATGATGTGAAATAGGAATAGAATAGAGGTGGTAAAGAGTAAAATGATTAAGTCGGACTAGGGGAAAGTCAAGTATATATGTTATTTTGTTCATGAATGATGGGAAGAACTAAGTTTTTATCATTTCGCATGTGGGAAGACGAGAGTAAAACTTCGTAGAGTCTTTCAATTGATATTATAGAAGGATGTACGGCACCTAATTTTATAAAAAGTATAGACGTGAGGATTTCATCGATGTCAGTTTCTAGAGAAATTACACTTTCGAGGATTTGTATAGAAACTGATGAAATTTCTTCAGCAGTTTTGAGATCAAATATTATTCTTTTGGTTTTATTTAAATTATTAGCGATTCTTTCAAGATTTTCATTTAGTGTATATTCATCGTATGATAGTTTAAATATTGTTTCATTGAAATTTGTGATAGTTGATGAAACTATTTGAATTTGTTGTTTTAATATATCAGCTTCTTCTATTTCGCGTTTTTCTAAGAGTTGGATACAGTTCTCATAATGAAGGGCGTCTTTAGCGTCTGGTGTGCCAATTAGCCATTTAAGCGCGGTGCCAAAGCCATCAAATAACTCTCGTTTGACTCTTGATTTAGTGTATGCACTCAATTCAGCAAGACGAGTATTTATCTTGTTAATGTTTATTTTTATAAAAGAACTGGTATAAAAGAACTGGTTTGAGCAAAAGTTGGGTATTTAGAAATTAATGAAAAGTAGTTATTATTTAAACGTTGAATTGAATCTCGGGATAGGAATAATGGCTCTAAGTTACGATAAATAACGAGTTTCCAAGAGGATTCGGAAATGAGCATATCGCCTTTTTCTTGGTAGTAAATACCGGATTTTGAAGGTAAGGGTTCAATAACGTGGTCTCCTACAACTAAGGTTGCAGAGAACCTGAAAAGAGATTATGCCTAATTATTATTTCTAGTAGGATTATGTAAATATAAACCTTAATATATAAGTTTATTTGATAAAAGAGGATGTATATTATAACCTTAATAATAGAACAAATTGTAAACTAAACTAAGTATTTTGTAAACTATCATCAAGTGGTTGTAAATATGAAACATTATAATTTTTAAGTAATATATTATAATTTTTAATTTTGTTTATTTAGCCAACTTGATGAGGTTGAAGTGAATCATGCATGGGTCGCAAGCGATTTGCATGCACTAGTTGATTTCTGCCCGCTTTTCTTATGACATAATTTTCGTTAAAGCCTTTTCGTATGACTTCATATGGGCCGTCCCATTTGTTTTCCAAGTTGTTTGGATTTTGTACTTTCAGCATAACCTTCTCTCCTAACTTAAAATCAGCCACGTTTTTTATATTTTTGTCGTAACGTTCCTTAGCCTTTTCTTTCATGGACTGAATATTTTCTAAAGCTATTTTGCGAGAAATCTTAAGTCGTTCATTTAGGTCATCCAGGTAGTCGTGAGTCGTGTAGTCGTCATTGGTATCTTTCATAGAATATAAAAGACGAGGTTTGAACCCGAATAAAAGCTCATGTGGGGTGTAACCCGTTGATTGATTCAGAGATGTGTTGTGACACATTATTGCAAGTGGAACAATTTGATCCCAGTCTCCTTTGTTTCTTTGATGATACATTCTGATGTGATCACGGAGTGTGGCATGGAACCTTTCTAAAGACCCATTCGTTTGAGGATGATAGGCTGTGCTAAATGTCTGTTTCGTACCGAATAATTTCATCAAATGTTTTAAGACGTTGTTCATGAATTCGCCTCCTTGATCAGAGTGAAACCGTTTTGGAATTCCATAGTGTTGGCAGAATATAAGAAGAGTTTTAGCAACTGTATTCGCTTGTTTGTCGGGGATGGGGTATGCTTGAACAAATCTAGTTAGGTCGTCTTGAAGAGTGAGGATGTATTTATTAGAGTCACCGGTAATATCCGAATATGAAACCAAGTCAATGGTAACGCGTTCAAAAGGTTCAGTTGAAGAAGAAGTAATGACCATAGGTGCTTTAAACGTTTTTCTCTGAATTTTACTACGTTGACAGACATGACAATTTTCGATGTATGATTTTATATTATCGGTCATTCCTTTCCAATAGTATTCTTCTCGGATTTTGCGCGTAGTTTCTACAATGCCTCTATGACCAGAAAGTGGGTCGTCGTGATACGTTTTTTAGAATTGTGGGAATTTCGTCTTTGTTGGGATATTTGACTTTGTCTTGGCAAATTGTTATTTCACAGTCATAACAATCTGCTAGGTATGCTGTAATATGAGATTGTCGGTTTCCCATTAGTTTACAAGTGGGATCATTCGTTAGGTCAGGTATGCAGAGTGTTTTGAGGTTGTGTTTTTGTAAGCAAGATAAGAGTATTTTAAAATAGCTCTCACTATTCCAAGGGTCGAAATGTGTCGGTCGTGTTACTCCAAATATAATGTTTTGTTTTTTGTCCGTAACTAATAAATCTGTCTGGAAAAGCTCTTTTGACTTTTCATGTTTATCGTATTGATATTTACGATCTCATTATCTAGGGCCTCGTTTAGATATAAAGTTGTTCGTACGACGGGCATAATGATTGATTTATCTTCGTTTGTTTTGTTAATGCATGTGATTAGGAATTTATAATCAACTATGTTTACAAGGGCGTTGGGAATTGAAAGTCCGTTTCCGATATCTTGTTTTTCGACAATAGCTGTTCCGCATTGAATATCTTGAGTAGTACATGTAATAACAGTTTCAGTCCTATGCTCTATGAATTGTTTATCGTCTTTAATATTGGTTTTGCTTTCGCCGTTATGGAAAAGTTTATAATGTCGTTTGCCTACGTGCATAGTTTTAGATGCGATGTATATATTTACGTCGGATTTAGACATGAAATCTAAACCTAGAATGCCGTCTGCTTCGATATTTAAATCCGCTATGTAGAATTTATGTTTACGGAAATTGTCTATTGAAACGTTAGCTGTGCCGTAGCTTTGAATAGGACTGTCTTTACCTGCCACACCTACTATCGATACTATATTCGATACATCTAGAGGGTTAGCTCCGAGTTTGTTTTTTTGTAAAACGGATATCGCTGCTCCTGTATCTATTAGTAATGTAATAGGTTCACCGTCTATGTGAAATTTGCAGTAGAGCAGATCTTCCGGTGGAATATTTAATGCCGATATAGAAACGAGTTCAGGCTCAGAAGTTGTGTTAGGTTTTGATTTGGAATTATTGTGGTTCGAATTAGAATTGGATTGAGATTTTGATTTGTTCTTGAACCGGTTTTTGAATTGGGATTTAGACTTGGATTTAGGATTTGATTTGTTAGAGCCGAGAGTTTGGGGCTGGTTACCCTGTTCGTGGGCTAACGAAATCGGTTCAGGAAGTTTATGGCCAAGAGTTTGGGGCTGGTTACCCTGTCCGTAGGCCGTTGAAGATAATTTAGTATTTGCTGAAGTTTGCGTAGATGCATCGCAAGTTTGTCTGCGATAGACTGCATTTATTTGTGTCGATGCATCACACTTTTGATTTGGAAGAGAATATGTAGTAGTTAAATTTAATCGTCTATCTGTAGGTTTTCGATTTAATTGTATTGAGACGTTGTGGGCATCTGGGTCGAAGGGAAGTAATCTAAAGCGGTTTCCATCGAGCTGCCCTGTTCGATGGCCGCCTTGGAGTTTAAAGAATTTATTTTTGGTTCAGGTGGTGCTTTCATGGGTTGGCTTGGTGGTTTTTGACCAAACCTTTGATTGTTGTACGCTCGTTTTCGACATTCGTGAATAAGATGTCCCGGATTTTTACAATAATTACATATTTTGGTGTTGTATGATTGTTCATTTGAATTAAAATTGTTTAAAGGTCTCGCGGGTCGATGGTTGAAGTTTTGTGTGTTCGGAAGTCTTGAAATGTTATTTGGTGGCTTATGCATCGCGAGACTTGTTTTGTAAAGCAATTGCCGATCTTTATTCATAGCACGTATTTTGTCTTCTTGCATAGCAAATCGCCCCGCATCTGATAACTGTCGGAATTCTTTTGTTCGTAACATAGTCCCTAGATCACTGTTAAGGCCGTTGATAAAGACGCTTAGTGCAGTCTCTTCGATACTTAATTTTCTGCCTAGTAAAGAACTATCTTTGACCTCTGCTGACAATTTTTCAATAATTTTACTTCTCAATAGATCGACACGATGATAATAATCAGTAATGGTTTCTCGATCACGTTGAAACATTGATTGAAGTTCTAGTGAAAGGTGGGACATCGTTTTTACTTGAGAAAATTTCTCGATAAGAAATGCTCGTAATTCGTCCCATGTTTCAAATTGTCTAGCATGGACGTCTGCGGAACATGGACCGATTATTCGATTTAAAGTATATATAAGCAAAATGTTAGTGTCCGTTTCTTTTACTAAGTCAAAAGCGGCGTTGCAAGACCGAACAAATCTGTAAACTTCTGAACTAAGGGCCGTATTAAATACAGGAATGAGGTTGATTAAATTATCAAGGCTTAAGGCTGATCTAGAAGAAGTGACACTCTCTGTGTTTGGCATGGTTGTAAAGATAATTTTTAGATATATGTTTAAATAATGAAATTAGATATTAGGAGTTATGGATACTGGTAAGTAGATAATTGAGGAAATGAGCAAACAATATTCAACAACTCACCACAGCAACAATAACTGGAACATGGTTCGTGCGACGCTTTTTAAATCCCTTCGGGAACCGTACTCGGCGATGCTGTCCGTTGGCACGTTCTTGCGTCGTCTAGCTATACAGCTCGGCTGTTCCAATCCTACCGACTGCGCCAAATTTGTTATGTGGCGAATTTATAAACACTGTTTTTAAGAACTAATACTTTATTATACGATTTATAACTAAATTTACGAATATGGTATAAAAGATTTAAGTGATGTCGAGGTTGAGATTTGGTAGTGACTGCCTCGTCGAGCGAGGTCGGGATCTTATAAAGGATCATTTTGGTTTGTGGAAGGGATGTGGGAATGTTTATATTTACAGTGTCAAAGATACTTAACTAAGTATGGAAGATTACTAAAGACCTAATAAGCTAATTACATGTTTACACCTAAATACTTGTTTACACTTTTAGTCTTATCACTAGGTACTTAATTAATGAGGGTGAGAACTCCAACATAACAGCTGGTCCATTTTTGATTGTATTTCATCTAGTATAAGCCGTTTTTATTTCGATACAAGTCCGTTTTACTTTACGTTCGCTCGTAAAACCTAATAACGCCGCTTCAAACTCATAAACATTTTATGGTCATTTTAAATGTAATTATAACCGAAATCATGGCTTTTAAATTTGTAAAATTTAATATCAGATAATGTAAACGTAAATTAAATATAAAATAAAAAGCTTCAAGCTGTGTGTATGCAAAGGGAACCTAATGTTAAGATACTCCGTTCCCCACTATCCGCCAAATTCTGAAGGTATTGCGTGTTGAGTGGCAAAACTCAACGCTACGCTTTGCCTCGACACCAGAACGAAGAAATTTATATAAATTTAAGTAAATATTTCATTTCTTGGAGTGGGGATCGAACCCACAACCAGTCGATTTTACAGTCACACTTTGTGCCCCTGCTACGACTGGTATCTGACTGGCATGACTCTTTTTAGACATGATATGTTCAATTTTACTCAAAAACACGTATACAACCAAAATAATTATACTGACGGATTAGTAGCTTCTGTCATTCAACATAAAATGTCTTTAATTTAGACACTAATATTAATTATATTGAAGGGGCCGTCGTAGCGCAGGGTGTGACTGTAACGCGTCGGTGGTGGGTTCGATCCGCACTCGAGGGAATGAACTATGATTTATTAATATATTTATTTCGTCCCTCTATCAGCATGATAAAAACCCTGAAAATGGTGAGCGGAATGTCTTAACATTAGGGTCCCTCTGCCACATTCCGCTCCACTTTTTCTCCCGAATTCTGGAGGCATTGCGTGGTAAATGGCGCAACTTAACGCCATACTAATGAAATTATCATTAATGAAATATTAAATATTAACCACTCGCGTTTACATGTACACTTTTAGCTCCTGTACGACGACACGAAATTTTATTTTTAATCATATTTTTATATTTTATTCTAATGCATATGTTTAGCAGCTATATGCAGAAGAAACAACCAATATATAACTATACTTTTATAAAATTACAGTTGTTTTACTTTATATTATAATCATAAAAATGTCGAATAAATTATGATCATTTCTCCTCTCTGGTATTCAAAACGTGGCGTTCAATTTTAAATAAAACGCCACGTTTTGAACGCTGATAGAAAAAATAAAGGTACATTTTTTACTTTCAATATACTCATACACTACTTAATACACAATGTTTCGAAGTGGAGAAGGTGGAAATGGAGAGCGGAATTTCTTAACACTCGGTTTCCTTTGCTACTTTATATTGTGTGAGATATTGTGAAGCTAGAAAAATATATACAATATATTTGCAGCAAAATGCTTGTATATTTCATATTCTGTAGGAAATGCGAAATATTCCGGAATAATGTACCACAGAATTCTACGATTTTTTTTTGTTAGACGGACGTTTAAAGGCGATTTTTACAGTTTTTTACATAAAATACTTTATACAATGGCTGAAAGAACTTTAATGTTAAAAAGAACAAGTGTAATTTTGAACGGTATATGAAATATAGTTATTAAAAGTTTTAAAATGTTATGCTTATGAATATTGTAATAAATTAAGGCTTTCTCGAATGATTAAAATTGAAAATTCATTATCAATTTACATATTCAAAATGTTTGTCATTATTATCGTAAAAAAATTGTGTTCCAAATGTCAAACTCCGTCCGCACATTTTTTGTAGCAAGTGATATCAAGTATTACTTCACATATTTATATATATGTACATACATATATATTTATTCATATTAGGCGATCGCGTAACCTAACCTCGTCGTAACATACGTAACAACATTGCATACAAAACATATAAAATCCCAAGACTTACAAATAATCGTTCCATTTAATTCATAACACGGCCTCCGCCCGTGACCCCTACGTACGAAAAATGAAAACTAGACCCTACATTTATATATAAAAGGTTGAAAAATCATGAAATAATATTGGCACATATGAAAATTTCCCAAGCATTCACGTTGATTCCCGTCGATGCATTATTTACGCGTCGCTCGTTGTTGCCAATCGATTGTGAGCGCTGAGCTTTTAAAGCCTCCTGAAAGCTTCGTGAGTTATCTAACGAGATGTTTCCTGCTGATATTGTATATGTTACGGCTTTGCTTAGAATTTATTATTAATATGTCATTATTTATTAATATTTTCATTTCTTCGCTCTGGTATCAAGGCAAAAACGTGGCGTTGAACTCTGCTACTCAACACACACAAAAGTTGGGAACGGAGTGTCTTAACACTAGGTTCCCATACAATATGCGGGATACAGCGTGCCGTTGATGTATTTATTTGAAGGCCATTGTATCAGAGCGGCTCAGCGTTACTCTGTAAAGGCATCTGTTGTGGGTTCTATTTCCACTCTGGGAATGTATTTTTTTTCATTTACTATAGATTGGTTAACAACAACCACTCTACAATTACCCGAAAACCGAATAAGCAATTTCACGGCAATGAACGTGAAATGGTGAGTCTTACTTGTTTATTTTTAACTGAAATCCAAGGTTCCCTCTGCCTGACAGGCACATGCGGGATACAGCGTGATATTCAATAAAAATAACTTAAATTACCTTAAATATACTTATTTAGAAATATTTCTTAAGTGTGGTTTAACACTTTAAAAATATAAAAAAAATAAATTTGTGGACAATAGATTATTTTCTTCTTAACATAATATGACAATAAATATCTTTGACCTCAATATTAATAAATATTTGGTACAATATTGAATTATCTCATTGTTATTTCGAGCTAATATTCGAAATACTACTTCTTTTGTTATGATTTACTGTTAATTAGGTTTCTGTATAGTATATATACATCAGAACAGGACGATATTATTATAGAAATTTCTATTATTTAATAGAAATTTATTGAACTGATTTATTTATTTATATTTATTTATGTATATTTGAAATAATGCTCTGGAAATAGATGATTATTATTTATATATTTGAGGCTCAAAGTGTGACTGTAAAATCGACTGGTTGTGGGTTCGATCGAGGAAATTAAATATTTATTTCAATTTCTTCTGGCTCTAGCCAACGCTTCCAAAATTCGGCGGAAACTGGAGATCGGAGTGTCTTATCACTAGGCTTAACACTAGACTTATTTCTGCCTATTCTGCTGTGTGCGGGATACAGCGTGAAGATGATTATTTTAAAAATATGATTTTAAAACAATTTGTGGACGAGGTGAAAGAGGTATGTAGAGACCGTAGCGTTTGTCGCTCCGTTCTCTCTGACTACCCCGCTAGGGATAAAGCGTGAAGCTAAGTTAAGTTAAGTTAAGTTTAGATGAATTTTCTATTTTAGAATATAAAAGTAATTTAGTACTATCTCTTGAATATTCCTAACATTGTCAAATATTCTTAATCACAAAGGCATATATTTTTTCATTGATTATAACTAAATATTTGTATTTTATACAATAAAATAATTTTAATTATTATATTCAATGGTAAAATCTACATGAATATATAGACTCTCTATAAAGCTGTTTTACGGTTTTGCCCCTAATAGCAGAGTAGGCAGAGGAAACCTACTGCTTAAACAATCCGTTCTCCGCTTTCTGCCCGTTTTTTTAGAAATTGCTTTTCGAGTGGTAGAGCTCAACGCCGCGCTTCATCCACCTGGGCAGGAAAATGCAAATATTATATATATAACTATTCCTTGAGTGTGGATCGAACTTGAAGATATCTTTGAAGAAGAAGAAAGACTTTGTCCTACTGCGCCACGACGGCCTAATATTGCAAGTCAAACAAAATATATCGACAACATCGAGGGTCCCCGGCGTGCGGGTCCCGTGACGCCGTACATCATCGCCTATCTATGGAGTTCGCTTTGTACTGATTTATGAATGCCGCTCAGGGAGCGAGGAAATTATATGAATTTTCGTATGTTGTTTATGTTATTATTCTTCAGAATAAGATGAAGAATATTCGTGATAAGAAAATTAAAAATATATAAATGTTACAATATAAGATATATTAAAAATGTATAATACTCATATGACGCAGCGGAGCAGTGTTTGAGTGTAAATGTGACAGTAGTAAGTTCAATTCTCACTCGGGGGAATGAATTGTATTCATTATCTAGCTTTAGTAATAAGAAAAAGCGTTGTGAAATGTTAGAAAATTTAACGCTAGGTTTAGTCTAGTCGGCTTACTGAGCTATATTCAGGATACAGCATCCCATTCGGGATATCCAGCTATATGTAAATATAGTCTCATTAATCTAAACTGCTTCATCATTTATCATTTGATTTTTATACAGGTCAGCTATAAATGGGACCAATCGTGGCGCAGGACCACAAGCGTGTTGCGTGTAGTAAATGCGACCGGTTGTGGGTTCGATATCTATTAAATAATATCAGCTTCACGCTGTATCCCGCACACAGCAGGGTAGGCAGAGGGAACCTAGTGTTTTTTTAGACACTCCGTTCCCCACTTTCTGCCGAATTCTGGAGGCATTGCGTGTTGAGTGGCAGAACTCAACGCCGCGCTTTGCCTCGGCACCAGAGCGAAGAAATATAATATTAAGTATTTTTATTTCCCTCTGAATGAAATTAAAGTAATTATAATAACCGTTTCAAGAAAAATCTCATTACTAGCTAATGTGACCTTACCTAAGTGTGGAATATATGACTTTAAAAATGTTAAAAGTATTTCATAAATAGCATTCTCTCTTGACAGACGATAATTCTAAGTACTTATCTTTGGGTAGCCGAAACTTATAAAAGCCTCCCTATAGAGATGCACATTACAATTTATTTATGTTTTCGAATTTTAACGTAGCTTGATGAGAACGTATGGCTTAGCGGTCAGAGCGCCTGGTTGCTTTCTAGGAAGCGCGGGTTCGAGTTGCGCTACGTTCAAATTTTTATACAGCTTTACGCTTCTATACACGCACGCGCACGCAGCTATACGCTTTCTAAATAAGTAACATAAAAATATAATATAATATATAGACAACATACTAGTAAACCTAATTAACGTTAATCTTATTAAAATATACGAAAATACTGAATAAGTAAGAAAAATTCTTAGTATTGAGTCGTTTTATACGAAATAAAAAGGTCATAGTTAGCAAACACATTAGCCGCTCCACAAATAGAGCCCAAAGATATTCGATACTGACTTCTTCGAAATAAAATCCCAGCGCTGTGGCGTCCTGTGTACTTGGTTAGTGGTTTTTCCAGTAATTTTCTTCTCTTTTTTACCTCTTTTCTTAGAAAAACAGGTTTATCATATGTAATTGGGTATTAGATTATGTTAGGTCGTCGTGGCGCAGCGATTAAACGCGATGGTCATGAGTTCAAGTAACCCTTTGGAATATTTTTTTGATTATTTTTTTTCCGCCTCTCGACACGCAATATTTCCAGAGATGGATACTGAAAGTAGAAGACGATATGTCTTAACACTAGTCTATCACTACACTGACGCCGAAGAAGACGCTATCAGCAGGTTCATTCGCCGGGCAAATGAAGGTTCCGTGACTGATATAGTGGAACACAACATTAAAATGGATATTTCCTATAGAGATGAGGAGGCAATAGATTTATTACGAAAACAACTAACAACGGCCAAAAACTCGGATTTGACAAAAGCAGACAATTCAAGATATTAACGTCCACTTCACATTTTAAAAAGAAAAAATATAACATTATAAGTAATAATATATAATATTCTCTATTTCATATATTTATGAACACTATCGTCGATTTTAAAATTATATCTAAAGTCCTACTATGAAACAAAATGAAGCAATATATGCGTGGCCAGTCGTGGAGCAGGGGCACAAAGTGTGACTGTAAACCCGACTCGTTGTGGGTTCGATCCCCACTCGACTAGATGAAATATTTACTTAAATTTATATTTCCATTTCTTCGCTCTGATGTCGAGGCAAAGCGCGGCGTTGAGTTCTGTCACTCAACACGCAATGCCTTCAGAATTCGGCAGAAAGTGGGGAACGGAATGTCTTAACACTAGGTTCTCTCTGCCTATCCTGCTGTGTGCGGGATACAGCGTGAAGCTGATTTTTTGTTTCTTTTTACATATGCGTAAAATATTTTTGTCAATATGTTTATCGCGAAAGTAAAATATTAGTTCAGTATTAACTTCCAAAGGACGCGTTGTAAAGTCAATGCGGGTGGAGAAGTGTGACGTTAACCCCTAATTACGGATAAATATGGCAAAAGCGGGCCGGGATGGTTGATTATAGAGTAGGAAAGAGAATTTTCTTTTATATAATTTAGTTATTAGTCAAATTTATTTGATTGTATAAATGTTGATTTTAATTCTATAAGCCAATTATATTTTTTTTTTCGGTTTCACGCCGTTTCCCGCATTTAGCAGGATACGCAGAACGTATTGAGAAGACACTTCATTCTCCACTTTTACAAGAATTCGAGACATTGC